>PVJX010022677.1:0-17762 GCA_004027295.1 Dolichotis patagonum
TTCCAGCATGGCGCGGATCTCAGGAGATGCTCTTGCTTCTGGTTTCCCCGCCCTGGGGTGGCCGGGCTTGCCAGACCACAGTCAATTTCCAGGGCGGAAGGCTGCTTACTGGTTGGCTCGGCGCCCTAAGTTCCAGCATGGCGTGGATCCCCTAAGCCCTTTTTACTGAGTTGTATTCCAAACCATTTTATTTTATTTTAACTTTAAGGCAGTCTCCCGGAGTTGCCCATTCTGAATTTAAATTTGGGCGGTTTGTGCCTCAGCCTCAGCCTCCCAGAGTACTGCGATTACAGGCATAATCTTTTTTTTTGCAATGAGGGAGGGTACTGGGCATCGAACTCAGGACCTCACACTTGCCAGTCAGGCGCTTATGCCACTGAGCTAAATCCCCGGCCCACAGGCGTAATCATTGCTGTTTGAAGAACACTTGCACGCGGAACCAGCAGGTCCCCTTGTTTGTGCAGTTTGCCCGCCCATTAGAGCTAGGAGTGATTGATGGCTCCAGTGGGACAGGGTGACGGCAGCAGTAGTTGGCCGTCCTAGGCTAAACTGCCAGACGGACTGACCTTCTTCTTGCCTGCCTCCCCTCCTGCTTTCCTTTTGCTCTCCCTGCGTTCCTCCCTTTCTGTTTCAGACTTGCTGTGTAGTTCATGCTAGCTGTGTAGCCTAGAGGTGGCCTTGAACTCCATGGCAGTCTTCCTGCCTCAGCCTCCTTTGAGTGCTGGGATTACAGATGTGCACCATCATGCCCAACCTCAATCATTTTTCTTGAGTAAATGTTTTTTACTTACAGTTTTGGGGGGGAAACTTTACTGAGTTTCTCATTCCACTGTTCTAGCAATTCCTGCCTCTGTCTGTCTGCTATCTAACTATTCTGCAGTGCTGGAGAATGAACAGGACCTCATGCATAGTAGGCAGCTGCTGTACCTTCGAGCAGTACCGTAGCCCACCTTTCCATGTTACACCTTTCTTTTAGATTCTATAATTTTGAAAGGAATGATTTTATTCATGCTTTCAGTGTTAATACATGTGTTATATGTATATTCGCATATTTTGTCCAATGTCCCTCAGGCTAGCCTTGAACTCATTACATAGCCCAGACTGTGGCAATTCTGCCTCAGCCTCTTGAGTGCTGGTATTACAGGTGCACAATGCTGCACCCAGCTTTCTGAATGCTTTTTAAAAACCCCAGCGGGGGATTTAGCTCAGTAGCACAAGCGCCTCCCTGTCAAGCACAAGGTCCTGAGTTTGATTCTCGGGAACAAAAACAGACAAAAACCTCAACCAAGCCTAGCCCACTGTACATAATGTTTACGTTGAGATATTTGGAAAATGCTCTTTCACTGATTTTTTTTTTTTCTTTTTGAGATAGGATCTCACTAGGCAATTCAGGCTGGCCTTGTGCTCACTTTGTAGCCCAGCCTGATCTTGAATTTGCAAGGTTCTCCCTGCTCAGCTTCACTGAAGTTTTCAAAGTATTTAACATCTGTTTTGGGTCAGCTCCTCTAATCATGTACTTTAAGGCATAGACTTTTAAACTGGGTGTGGTGGTGCACTCCTGTAATCCCAGCACTGCAGGAGGCTGAGGTCGAAGGGTCCTTGCAAGTTTTGGAGACCAGGCTGGGCTACAAAGTGAGTTCAAGGTCAGCCTAAACTGCATAGCGAGATCCTGTCTCAAAAAGACAAAAAAAAAAAAAAAAAAGACTTTAAGGTGAGCAAAAATTTTATTTTTGCCTGAGCAAGTTTCTTAACTCCTGTCTTTGAATTTTTTTGCTCAGAAAATGAAACTTAAGAACATGAGATTTGACATAAGGATAGTTGTTGTCCTGTATTAAGTAACTAATATGTGGGAATCATAGTTCTTATTAATTGAAATAATTTGCAATGTCATCTTCATTTTAAAGATGGGAAGTTTGGTTGGTGGTTGTGTCTGGGAGGTACAGTGCATACTTCATGTGCAAGGCGCTGGGTTCAGTCCCAGCTTACACGCACATACACGCAGAAATTTGAAACTCAGAGCAGGAAACTAACTTGACATTAATGAATTTCAGAGGGGGACGCAAACCCTTCTGTTTGTCTTTTGACTCTTCTAGAACAGATCTTGCTTGTTAGACATTCTGAGAGTCAGAAATGGTGTCACAAATTTTTGATCAGCATCTATACCAAATGTGCAGTCATGGTGCAAAGCAAATACTGAAATATTTATTATTTTCACTTGCATTTTTTTCCTAGCAGTGCACCATATCAGGAACTTATACCACAAAAAATGGTAGTTTGAACTTTGATTGTCTTTCTAAAATGCAATTTTAAAAAATGCATTTTCAGCGGATGTATCCTTTAATTCCCTGAGTGAGTGGTGAAAACAGACATTGAGCATTGAAACGGGAATACTTTTTTGTTCTTAGCTTGACACAGGGTATCTAAATTTCTTAGGTTAGCCTGAAACTTGTCCTGCCTCAGCCTTGAAGAGGCTGGGGTTACAGGCTACACCACTACTCCAACTGCACACCTGACGTAATAGTGTGAACAGCCGTCAGCTGTGTACGCAGGTAAATTTTCCGATAGCTTTGTCTTTGAGCCTGAAGACTGTGCGTGCCTGTCTTTGTCATACGTGCTTTCAGGGTTCCGTGTGCTCTACAGAACCCTGCCCGTCAGCACTCCTGTAGCCTTCCTTTCCATCCTGCCTTGGCCTCGTCCGTCCTGGTGCACCTTCTTTGAAATCCAGTTACAGTTTGTACCCGTGTTGCACAGTTGGCAAAGTCAGGCACCGGATCTGTGTAATTTGTGTTTTCCATAGCATGGCGTTCATGGTAGATTTTTAATGCCTTTGTGTTGTGGACTGTACTGTAATGTTAGTCTAATGGTTCACAAGAATTCTAGTTAACATTTATGAGTGTCATGACTTCTTATTTACCATACTTCCAGATAAGGTTTGGGGTTAGAGGTAAGGGATCTGGAATGGTTTCCTTTTTATTTTTTTTTTTTAAATTTTATTTATTTATTTTAAAAATCCATTTTATTTCAAACAAAAGAAAAAAATAAAATGAAATTTCAAAACAGTCAATCAAGGGGCAACAGTGATGCATATATTGAACATTGTCTACTCCAGGTCGTTACCCAGCGCACGTCTGCATTCAGTTGTCTGAACAATATCAACACAAATCTTTCTCTTCGGTGAACTCAGAGGAACCAGTACTGTAACTATCTCAACTATCTTTACTTTTATATGTATATATACACACACACACATGTTTCAGCTTCTTACACTCGTGAGACAATATAATGTTTACATATATGTCTTACTATTTCCCTTATGAGTATAGTTTCAAGTTGCATTCATTTACTTATAAAAGTCTCCAGTTTATCTTTTATGGCTGAGTAGTACTCCATTGTATGAAAATACGACATCTTTTTTTTCATTCTTCAGTCAGTGAGCGTTTAGGTTGCTTCCAAGATCTGGCTGTTAGCAGACTGTGCTGCTGTAAACATAGGTGCATATGTATTGATGTTTTTAATTCTTTTGAGAAGATACCCAGAAGGGGGAGTAACTGGATCAAATGGGACCTATAGTCCAAGTTTTCTGAGGAATCTTGACACTGTTGTCCGCAGTGGTTGCACCAGTCTGCATATTTCCCCACAGCCCCTCTAGCATTTGTTATTGCTTGATTTCTTGATAGTAGCTATTCTTTACAGGATGAGATGGAATCTCAGTGTTGTTTTAATTTTCATTTCTTGAATGACCAGTGATGTTGAACATTTTTTCACATATTTATTTGCTGTTGTATTTCTTCATCTGAGAAGTATGTATTCATCTCAGATGCCTGTTTTTGCATTGGGTCTTTAAATGTGGGAGGACTGATTTTTGAAATTCTTTATATGTTCTTGATATCCTTTGTCTGAGGAAGAGCTGGCAAACATTTTCTTCCACATTGTGGGTTGTCTCTTCACTCTGTGCATGGTTTCTCTTGCTGTGCAAAAGCTTTTCAGTAGGGTGAGATCCCAGTTGTTGATTCTTTGTGATAGTTCCTGTGCGACCTGTGTTTTGTTCATTAAGTCTTTGCCTACACCAGTGTCTTCAAGAGTTTTACCAATTCTATCTTCCAGCAGATTTAATGTTTCTGTTTACTATTAAGATCTTTGATTCATTCCAGTTTTAGCTTAGTGTATGGTGAAAGATATGGATCCAGTTTTAATCTTCACCATGTGTAGAGCCAGTTTTTCCAGCACCACTTATTAAAGAGGCTGTCTTTCTTCCAGTGAATGTGTTTAGCACCTTTGACAAAGATAAGGTGGTTTAGGGTGTCTGGAGTTGTTTCTGCATCCTCTAATCTGTTCCATTGATCTTCAAGTCTTTTTTGCCAGTACTATGTCTTTATCACATAGTATAATTTTAAGTCAGTATAATTAGTATAATTTTAAGTCAGGGATTGTGATGCCCCCTGCCTTGCCTTTGTTGCCCAGAATTGCCTTTGCTATTCTAGGTCTCTTCTGATTCCAGGTCTAGTTTAGTATTGTTTTCTCTAATTCTGTGAGATATGCTATTGGAATCTTGATTGGAATTGCATTGAGTCTGTATAACAGTTTTGGAAGTGTGACCATTTTCATTATATTGGCTTTTCCTATCCAAGAGCATGCCATATCTCTGCATTTTCAAATACCCTCTTCAATACTGTAGTTTTTCAGTGTAGTTTTTATATCCTTCATTAGACTGATTCCTAGTTATTTCATTTTTTTGGATGCTATTGTGAAAGGTGGTGTTTCCCTGATTTCTCTCTCAGTGAGTTTATTATTCGTGTACAGGAAGGCTATCGATTTTGAGTGTTGACTTTGTATCCAGTTACGTTACTGAATTTGCTTATTAAATCTACCATTCTGGAGCCTTCTATGTAGAGTATCATGTTACCTGCAAATAACAGTAGTTTAACTTTTGCTTTCCAATCTTTATTCCTTTTATTTCTCTCTCGTCTAATTGCTCTGGCTAACATTTCCAGGACTATGTTGAGTAAGAGTGGAGACAGTGGACAACCTTACCTTGTTCCTGATTTCAGACTGAACGCTTTCAGTTTTTGTCCATTTAGTATGATGTTGGCTGTTGGTTTATCATAGATGGCTTTTATCAGATTGAGATAAGGATCATCTGTTCCAGTTTTTGGTAGGGTTTTTATAATGATTGGGTGCTAGACTTTGTCAAAAGCTTTTTTTGTATCTGTTGAGATGATCATACAGTTTTTGTTCTTGGCTCTTTTAATATGGTGTATTACGTTTATTGATTTACGTATGTTGAACCATCCCTGCATCCTTAATGAATCCCACTTGATCATGGTGTACAGCCTTCTTGATGATTTGCTGCATTCTGTTCACAAGTATCTTATTGAGGATTTTTGCATTTACATTCATTAGGGAAATTGGCCTGTAATTCTCTTAGTTGGGTCCTTCACTGGTTTTGGTATCAGGGTAATGATTGCTTCCAGGAATGCATTTGGAAGTATTGCTTCCTTTTCAATTTCATTAAAGAGTTTGAGAAGTAGTGGTGTTGTCTTCTCTAAATTTCTTATAAAATTTAGCAGCGAGTCTGTCAGGGCCTGGACTTTTCTTTGTCGATAGGTTTTTAGTTACAGCTTCGATTTCATTGATACTGGATTATTTCATTTGTTATTTTGAGACAGAGCCTCTGAATTGCCCAATTTAGGCTTGAACTTGTGATCTTCCTGCCAACAGTGCTGAGATTACTGGCACGTGTACCACCACATCCAGCTGATGGAGTCACTTTCTGGGGGCTTTAGGAAAGGAATCAAAGTATTGTAACAGCACTGCTGTCAACTAGATTTAAAGCATGCATATGTGGTGTTTGATACCATTATCCAGTTGCTTTTATTGTAAGTATTCTGATTAGAAGTCTGAGAAGGAAATTATTCATATATGTGTCACTTGTTTCTTGGAGAATTATGACTCAGTGAACAGCCTTTATATCTGTTTTTTGTAGTTTTCCGGGTAATTCCTGCTTCAAAAAATAGCTCAATAGATCCCACATATGAGATCATGCAATATTTTTCTGTGTCTGGTTTGTTTCACTGAGCATAATGACCTTCAGGTTCGTCTCTGATGTGCAAATACCAGGGTCTCCTTCTCTTTTAAAGTTTATAGTGCTTCACAGTGTGTATATACTCGTTTCTTTATTCGTTTATCCGTTGATGGATACCTAGGTTGTTTTTGTATCTTGGCTATTGTGCGTAATGCTGCAGTGGACATTGGAATGCAGCTGTCTTTGCAAGATGGAAATTTTATTTTCTTTGATTGTACTGTATACCTAAAAGAGGAATATCTGAGTAATGTGAGAGTATTCCCCACCCCACCCCCCGCCGCGGCCTTTAGGGGGCTCTGTACTGTTTTTCCTAGTGGTTACATGAGTCTGTTTCCACCAGCATTGTACAGGAGTTCCTTCAAAATCTTGCTAACAGGTTGTCTCTTGTCTTTTTGAAAATTACTGTCCTAAAAGGTGGGAGGTGGTATGTTACAGTGGTTGTGATTTGCAGTTCCCTGATGCTTAGTGATGTGTGAAGCATCTTTTCATATGGATGCGGTGCATTTTCGTGTCTCCTTTGGAGAAACTTGTATCCAAGGCCCTTGTACTCTCTCCCCACCCCCATATTGGGGGACCTTATACATTCAGGGCAAGCACTCTAGCTACCCACTGAGCTATATTCCCCACCCTTTATTTTGAGAAAGAGATTCACTAAGTTGCCCAGGCTGGCCTTGAACTTGGTTTCTTCCTGCCTTAGCATCCCTATTATCTGGGACTATGTTTAAAAGCCACGGGCTTTCTCTATGTTTTCTCACTACTGAGTAGTAAAAATTCTATGTAAATCTTGAGCATTAATCCCTTATATGATATATGGCTTTCAAATTCTTTTTCCCAATCTGTAGGTTGCCCTTTTTATTTTGTTGTTTCCTTTACTGTGTAAAACTTTTTAATTGGTCAGTTTGTTATCTTTACTTTTGTAACTCGAGTTTTTGGCTTGATAGGAAGAAATCACTGTGAGAACCAGTGCCAAGGAGCTTTTTCCATAGGTTATCTTTTTGGTTTTCTGAAACAAGATCTTGCTATGTAGTTCAGTCGGGCCTTGAACTAACTGTAGCTCAGGCTGGCCTCAAGGCAGGCCCTCCTGCCTCAGCCTCCTGAGTGCTAGGGTTACAGGGATGAGGCTCTTCCCTTAGCTTTTCTTTTAAGATGCTTTATGGTTTCTTTCAGGTTTTTATCCATTTTGAGTTGGTTTTTGTGTTGTGTTGTTGATATAGGGGAGTGAAACTCAAAGAATGAATTTTAGGAACAATGGAAGTTAAGAGCAGAACATATTTATTGGTAGTAAGAAAGCTTTCTTTTTTTTTTGTACCGGGGATCGAACTCATGACCTCGCGCTTGCCAGGCAAGCACTTAAGCCACTGAGCTAAATCCCCAGCCCAAGGAAGCTTTCTGTCTGAGAGACGGAAGGGGTCCCGAGCGGGTTGCCAAAGACTGTCTTTTCTGGGGACTTTTATACAGCAAAACCACCAGGTGAGAGGAATCCAAGGTGGAGAGAAATGGGAACTCACAAGGTGGCATGAGTGGGACAGAGCGGTGGTCAGCCAGTCAGATTAATTGTTCAGGTAAAACTGACCAAATCGGGGACAAGTGGGGAAGCAAGTCACAAGCAAGCGGGCATTCGTAGAGAGCAGTGACTCTTCCTGTAGAGGATTGGGATGGTGGCTTCTGGCTTCCTCAGGGTGATCCACACCTGTTTAGAATATCAGTCCCTGATGTTTATACTTAGGGTGGGGTTGCATTTATTCTGCCTTTCCTCTTGTGGCCTGGCGCACAGCAGGAGGAGTCTGTCTCTTTCAAGATTTCAAGGTACCTGGTCTTTTGCCCTGGCTCCTTAGAGGGCCTAGCTCTGTCTGACTGCCTATAATATTTCTAACCAACTCAGCTGCCTGTGACATAGTGAATAAAATAAGGGTCCAGTGTAATTCTTTAACATATAGAAATCCAGTTTGCTCAGCAGCGTTTATTAAAGAAAATTTTTTTCATTGTATCTTTTTGGTCATCTTGTTAAAAATTAATTGACCGTTTATGTTTGGATTTACTTGTAGGCTCCTATACCATTGGTCTGTGGCTACTTTTGTGTCGTATCATACTGTTTTGATTTTTTATAGTTTTGTGATATATTTTAGGCTGGGTGTGGTGGCACACCTGTAATCCCAGCTCTGAAGGCTAAGGCAGGAAGATCACTGCAAGTTTGAGTCCAGTTTGGGCTACAAAGTGAGTTCGAAACCAGCCTGAACTGCATAGTAAATAAATATATTCTAATCAGTAAGTATGATTCCTGCAACTGTTTTTTCCCTCCCATAATTGTCTTGTGGCTCTTCAGGGTCTTTTGTGGTTCTCTATGCATTTTAGTGTTGAATAGAGCTATTAATACAGTATTTCCTCATCATGGTTTTACTTGCAGTGGCGTTGCGGTCCAGGACCCTCACAGTGTTAGTTCCAGATCGCTCTCCTTAGCAGGGTGAAACACTGATTCCCGTGCCCATCCCAGCTGAACCAGAATCACCTGATGGTCACACAGATGTGTGAACCTTCACCCTGGTGTGCTAGGGCAGCAGTTCTCAACCCCCACCGTGCCATGGCATCACTTTAAAACGCTGCTGTTAGGCCAGGCATGGTGGTGCATGCCTTTATCCTAACGTTTGTGACGCTGAGGCAGGAGGATTTGCCCAAGTCTGAGCCCAGACTGGGCTGCGTAGCCAGCCTGGAGTACATAGTGAGACCCTGTCTCAAAATAAGACAAATGCAGATACTTAGATTATATGTTAGGCCACTCAAATGAGACACATGGGAAGGATATGACTTTTAGTAGTAGGTAAGTTGGAAAGATACATAGTAAATAGTTTTGCGCTTAATTAGCCTCGCTGGCTGTAGTGGCACATGCCTGTAATACCAGACTCATGAGGCTGAGTTCAAGGCAAGTCTAAACTATACTGTGAAACCGACTGCAAAAAAAAAAAAAAAAAAAAAAAAAAAGAAAGAAATCCAGAATATTACAGCATGGTGGCCCATACCCGAGATCCCAACACTGGGGAGACTGAAGCAGGAGAATTGCTGTGAGTTCCAGGCCAGTGTGGGCTACACAGTGACCACAACAACCTGAACTACATAGCAAGCCCTGTCTCAATAAAACAAAAACAAAAAATCAATAGTCCAGAGAAGATCTTCAGCGATTGATAGGCATGTTTCTTTCAGCATGAGCCTGTAGGATTGTGTAAATGTTCATAGACTGTAATGAGTGGATTTTCCTCTACAGTGGAGTTATGGCGCAGTTTTTTTTGTTTTGTTTTGTTTTGTTTTGTTTTGGTACCGGGGATCGAACTCACGACCTCACGCTTGCCAGGCAGGCGCTTAAGCCACTGAGCTAAATTCCCGGCCCATATGGTGCAGTTTTAAATGTTGCTCATTGAAAAACCTGTGAGTGTTCACGGTTATCTTGTTGCTAATTCACAGATGAAGAATATGAACAGTGTAGGAAGAGTCCATGGAATTACTTGGTTTATACATTATAGTAGTCTAGATAAGGCCTTGTCTACTGTTTTGGAAGTTATACCATACTTTTAAAATAATGAGAAATTGTATCACTGGAAGGCTATGTCCTTAGTTTTTAAAAAGAAAGAAACTAAATAACCTTGGCTTAGTGACAATCTACATTTCAAAGGTTTTCCAGACTAAAAGCTTACTCTTCATTTAAATGACTTCTCCCAGCCATATTTAGGAGTTCATCTAGGTTATACACCATGTCTCCAGGTATTCACGCTGCTCCAGGTTGGGTAAAACAAGTACGAGAAGTGCTGCAGAGAGGTAATAGCTTAGCGCTGCTCAGCTTATCCTTTATCTCTAGATGGAGACCCTTGGAGAAGGGCAGCTGTGGAGTGAGGCCTGCAGTGGGCATCCGTTTACATCTCTCAGGGTCGGCTGAATAGAGTGGCCTGTGGAGTACACTTTTGATGTTGTTGCCAGTCTTTTTCAAATGTGCACGTGACACTATCTGAAGAAATACTAGAAACCCCTAGTAAACATTTTTCTGATATCTATTGCTAAGCTATATTCAGGTGGTCACATTTTGAAGCTTGGTTTTCTGCTTGGCTATCAGTGATAATCAGGTTACGTATGGGTGTAGGTCAGCCCGGTAAGTGGATGAGACCTTTCTAGAGACTGGTAATGTGGCAGTTCCCTGTGTCTAGACTTGAAGGGCACCCTTGTTTTAGACCTCTCTACCATGGTTTCAAAAGTCTGCTCTTTACTTCATAATATCCACTTCATTCCTACTTTTTGTGGGAAATGGCTGGTTTCTCTTTTATGTAATTATCAATTTAAGGCTATCAGGAATACAGACATGTCTTACACTTCAGTTTTCTTCTGGTTTTTAGTCTTGTTCTTTCGTAGTTTTCCTATGTCCCAGGGTCTCTTAATTCATCTGTCACCTTTTTATGAGCTAAGCAGAATAAAGCATCATTTTGCAAATCAAAAGACAAGATACTGCATGTATGCGATATGGCTTTGGGGATTGTCTTGTTTTGTTTTGAGACAGGGTTTCACTGTGCAGTTCAGGCTGGCCTTGGAACTCAGTGTTCCTCCTTCCTCAGCTTCCCAAGTGCTGGGATTACAGGTGTACACCACTGCACCCAGCCAAGATACTGCACAGTGAACTTTTTTTTGGTGCCAGGGATCCGAATTCACAACCTCACACTCGCCAGACAGGCGCTTATGCCAGTGAGCTAAATCCTTGGCCCCCTGCATATTGAAATTTAACAATTGCCTTGAATTTTTCCTTTATCAAGCACAAACGTCCTTCCTTATTCTAGCCAAATAGACTATAAACCCACTTCACGCTATTTCTAGTAAATCAACAAGTTATAAATACAGTACTTTTATAAATCTGTATGTTCACTTGTAGTTCTCAGCGAATGAGGCTTCTGCAATAAACTAGTCGCGCTCCTGGTTAAAATGAGGCAGATTGGGCCAGGCGTGGTGGCGCACACATGTGATCCCAGCTATGTGGGAAGCAACGGCAGCAGGAGGACCACAAGGTGAAGATCAGCCTGGGTAACTCAGTGAAGCACTGATTCAGAATGAAGTACAAATGGGTTCAGTGCCCAGTCCTAGGGAGGGGAGGAGATAAGGCAAATAACATCACCAAAAAGTGGGAATTGAGGCAACAGGATTCATTCTGTCTTCTGACATATGCCTTGAATTTAACTGTGCAAACTTAAATAACATTAAACTTTATCATGAAGGGCAGGTCTTAAGAGTTAGAAAAAAGGTATTATAAAGAGGAATAAAAGGTAACTACGGGGAGAAATTCAGCTGACCGTACCTTAACCAGGCGATCCAGTAATGGGACAGACTGTCATCTCTTGATTTTTTTTTTTTTTTTTTTTTTTTCATTTCTTGATTTCTACTCTTAGGTGTCAGCATTCCTGCCGGTGACGCAGGACACGGAACTGGTCAGAAACCCAGAGACAGTACAGAATGGAGCTCAGGTATCTTGCCTGCACTCAGAAAAAAGTGCCACCGTATTATTGCATGGCAAAAACCAAAGGACTGTGGTAGATGGCGGGTGATTAAGGAGTGACTAGAGGCTGTGCCTGGTTCTTTTGGGCAGGGGTGGGTACTGGGAATAGAACCCAGGGTCTGGTGCTTCTCAGGCGGGCGCTTGTGCGCTGAGCTACATCCCTGGCCCCGTGCTTTGTTTTTTTTAAGTGACTAATTTTGTTACTTGTATATCTTAGTAAAACAGTAATTGTTAACAAGTCAGGTCCAGCAGTCATTTTTCTGTTCTCAGATTGCAGGATGAAAGTGGCCAACCTTGAGCTGTTGCAAGTGTCATTAAATAATGTGGAGAAAATAGCAGAAAGCAGAGAGCTGGGGTGCCCATTTGACCTTGTCTTGCTGGGCTCCATCTCTAGGCCTTTTTTGTGTGTTTTCGTTGTTGTTGTTGTTGTTGTTGTTATTTTGGTATTTTGTTTGGTTATTTGAAACAGGGTTTTACTATGTAGCTCATACTGTTCTGAAACTCCCACCCAGTCTTCCTGCCTTAGCCTCCTGAGTGATGGAATTACAGGCATTCACCATGCCTGGCATAGATACGATTCTGAAGCTTTCCTTCAGTGCCAGATGTGAATATTCTTGTATTCTCAGCTTATTAGGTATGCCTTGCTTGTTAATATAGATGATCTATTTTATAGTTTTCCAAATAAATGTTATTACATGCTAGTAACAAACTAGTATTATAACAATAAACAGGCAAATTTTGAGGGTGGAAAGGAATTCTATAGATTATTATTTTTTAAATGTTAATTTGAAGCTGGGTGTCGTGATGCACACCTGTAATTCCTACACTGAGGAGGCTGAGACAGGAGGGTCACCCTGAGTTGGAAGCCATCCAGGGCTGCATAGTAAGTTTAAGGCCATCCTGAACTGCACTGAAAGACTCTGACTTCAAAAAATTTTTTTTAATTAATTTGGCCCATGGCCCTGATATAACTTACAATTATTATTACTGTGTTTCTTATATAGCTTCTGTGGGTGCTGTCCAGCTTGGGCGGGTATTTTTGGTTCAGATGTACAGTGAAACATGATTATCAGGTCTTTCCATAATTTCACTAAAATTGAGAAATAAACCTGGGTTACCCAAATTCGTTTACTGATACTTAGCTTTTGATTCTTGCCTGATTATAGGCTTTTTTTAAACTTGTCTTTAATGTCATCTGTCTCTGATCACTGTTTGTCATGGTTTATGTCGGTGGCCCCAGGCCTCATGTATTTGCATTGTACATCTGTGACTGGTTCATTGTCTAGTGCTTGGATTGGTGGTGTCAGTGCTACACCCTCCTAGGGGTGGAGCCAGGATGTGATGTAATGGCAAGGAGAAGGCGCGTCTCTCTCTTGCCGGTTTCCGCCTTGCTGTTTGCAGCCGCCATGAACTGTAGCCCATCATGCCACCCTGCCTTGGAGCCAACTGAGTATGGACGGAAACCTCCAAAACTATAAGAAATAAACCTTTCCTTTCCCAACTTTGGGCATCAGGTATCTTGTCTCAGTGACGAATAAAAGTGACTAAGACACTGTTATTTCCCACAAAGATTTCCTGCAAATGTTATTTTATGCAGATGACTAAGTTTGATACTTCTGCCCATTAAAACATAAAGTGAACAATAGCTGGAAAGCAAATTACAGTTTATGTACACTTCATATTCCATCTGGTGTTGGGCAGCTTTTCTTACCCTTGGGGGAAAATTACTCATTTCAGAATGTTTTGGTAGTGGGGAGACAGGGTATCACTGAGCTGCCCAGGCTGGGCTCAAGATTTGTGATCCTCTTTCTTACCTCAGTCTTCAGCAGTCCTGTTTCTGTTTTGTTTGCTTGGTTTTTGAGACAGGGTCTCACTATGTAGTTCCTGGCTACCCTTAAACTCACTGTGTAGCTCAGGCTGGCCTCAAATTTGTGGCGTCTTGGCCTCAGTGCTGGAATTACAGGTTTTGTGCCACAGCACCCAGCTAAGTGCTCTTTGCCTACCCTGATAAAGCTAAAGCATTCGAAATGGTGCTCGAAGTAAAGCCTCTAAGGCATTTCTGCTGTAATTTACCTCAGTAGACTGGAAAAAACATACATGCGTGTGTGTATGTGTGTGTTTTCGAAGGGTATACAACAAAACAGTAAAATGGAACAAAACAGAACAATACTTAGGTAGGAGTTGGTTTTTTGAGACAGGTCTCACTATGTAGTCCAGACTAGCCCCAAACTTGCAGAGATCCTCCTGCCTCAGCCTTGAAGTGCTGGGATTAAAGGCATGCACCATCACACCTGGCTTCAGTTTTATTTTCCATCTCTAACTAAATGCAGTACTTATGTCTTCTTTGCCTTTAATTCATGCTTCCCCACCATTCTCAACTGTTCATATTGTATGACTGGCTCCTAGATGAAAATAATTCTAACTAAATCAAGTGTCAGTTCCTCTCCCATCCCACCACCACCATTGGACCTAGGCTCGAACATGCCAGGCAAGTGCTCTACACTGAGACATGCAATATCCCAGCCCATTTTTATTTCGAGAGTTTGACTAACTCGCACTGCCTAGCTTTAAAGTTTTTAACCCTCCTGCCTCAGTCTTACAAGTGGCTGTCGTTATAGGTGTGTGCCACAGTGCCTGACTTTATGTATTTTTAACAAGTACGTTTAATTGAAGGGACCTTAGATTGATAAAGCTTGTTTTTGTGGTGCTGTGCTAGTAGGCAAGTGGTCTACCAGTAAATTACCCCCTGGGGGCCAGGAAGAACTTTTTAACAAGCAACCTTACTACTATAAATATAGTGGACAAATAATACGGAGTTCTTTTTCTTTTTTCTTTTACACAGTGCTGGAGACCAAATGCAGAGCCTCACACTTTGCTACCACTGAGCTACAAATACCTCACCCTATAATTTCGTGATGTGGCTTTGTCAAAACTCTGAAGCAGTTCTCGTATCAAAGTAAAATAAAATAAAATAAAATAAAATAAAATAAAATAAAATAAAATAAAATAAAATAAAAGCTGAAAAATCTAAAATAATTTCGTAAAGGAACCATGATTCTTTTAAAAATACACAACTACTAGCTAGCAGCTACAACTCACCTTAGAAGGAAGGGACTTTCCCCGCTGGGTGCCCCCCATTAGAGTGGATCAGATGTGATGTGATTGTGTCAAAAGTTCAAAAGGGAAAGTGGAAGGTAAAGTGAGCTGAGTTGGCTCTGCTCTCAGCACTGTACCTGAAGGCTTGATATGTTGTTTCAGAGATTAACTTTATAGACTTCCGTACCCAGAGGTATGAACATTCTTAGGGCACTCTTTTCACAGGCTTGATCTTAACATATTGAATAAAGAGAGCAGTTAATCCCTTTTGTAAAGTAATTTGAGAGGAGGGAATTCAAAATGTAGAATCTCACCTGCAGAGAATACTCAACTCTGTGAAGGCCTTTCTATCTTTAGACACTTACAGAGACTTAATATTTTAATGCGGAAGGGTGAAGTTGGCTAAAAAGCCAATGGGTGAAATTAGAGAGAAATAATCCAGTGCTTTCTTTCTGGGAATCACCATCCTGCTCTCCAGGGGACCTGATTTTATTCCCTGTGAGGAATGCGAGTACCCCTCTGTATAACAAGCCAGGAGCTCTAAATATAAGCTTGACTTTTAGTATAATAAGAGTCTTGTTATGTGCAATTTTGCTCTTAGTTATTAATACAATGAACAAATGTTGTGGTTACCTGGGAAAGAAAATTCAAGTGCTTTTAAACCTCTTGTGAGATTTGGTTTCATGCTTGAAACCTATACACTGTTACGCCCAACAGCATCTGTAGAAAATTCCAGGCTCTGGCTGTGCAGGGTAGAGAGAGGTTAATGCACTGTGGAAGAAATGGATGTCACGAAAAAATGGTTTTAAATCCTGGATAAAAAGATTTTCTTAAGTGTGACTTTTACCAGATGATAGTGTCTCTGTATACGAAGTAGGGGGTTAACTTTCAGATGACACTTAGCATTTTTCTTTTCAGCTATGAAACAGCTACCAGTCCTACAAGTATAAAGATTGACCCAAAGACAAAATACAATCTGAGCAAATATATATTAACGAGTAGCGTTTTTGGTAGAGTATGGTGTTTATTGGGTTAAATTGTATTTTATAAACTTTGTGATACATGTGTTTTAAAATCTGTTTTTTAACAGAACAAATATTTATGACACTTTGTAAACAATCACTGTGTTTTGTAATGCAGTGCTATTTTTTTTTTTTTCTGGATTTATAGCACACCCTGTGTAAAGTCAATGTGTTAATTCAAGAGTGAGGGGCTGGGGATTTAGCTCAGTGATGTAAGAGCCAGCCTGGTAAGTGCAAGGCTATGAGTTCGATCCCCAGTACCACAAAAAAAAAAAAAAAAGAGTGAAGAGGAGTAAGGTGACAAATGAGGGAGCGCTGTGTTTTTGAGACAGGGTCTCACTTTGTAGTACCGTCTCTGTGTAGCCCAGGCTGGCCTCAGACTTACTGCAGTCCTCCTGTCTCGGCTTCCCAATTGTTAGGATTTCAGGAATGCACTGCTCGCTGCTGGGCTGGAGAAGTTTTTGAAGGTGTCATTATAACAGTTGGTACAAAGACACATAACTGTACCATAAAATTTACAGGCTGCAAAACATTTAAAAATAATTTTAAAGGTATTATAAAACACATTTATTTTAAAAATCAACATCAATTTTTATTATAAACCAGTGAAGATAAATATTTATTGAAACTTTTCAAAATCAAGAAATATTGCCTCCAAGGTAAAAATTTAAAAGAAAACAAGACCACACACATATGGCGGCACATGCTTGTAATCCTGGCACTCCGGAGGCTGAGGCAGAAGGGTCACCAGCGGTTCAGGACCACCCTGGGCTATAAGAGCGAGTCTGAGACCAGACTGGATTAGAGTGAGGCCCCGTCTCAAAATATACCAAAGCAAAACACATACGATGTATAAAGACTGGTGGAAGGACAGACAACGGTTTCTGAGGACTGTGGTGGACTTTGGTGTTTTAAAACAGCTTTAGCAAATGTGACTCAGTAACCTTGAACACTTGTAACCCAGGACTGCAGCTAAGTCCATGGAGTAGACCTGCATTGGTTTGGGGATTGGGGAGTCTCATTTCTAAGAGGCTGTGAGGAAATGATTCCCATGTACAGCATGAAGCAAAGCTGTGCTGCTGCTCCAGGTACAGTCATTTGTGTCGGCCCCACAGGCCAGCTGCGCTTTACTGCAGGCCAAGGGCTGCACTTGGTCAGCCTCTTCCTCAGAGTTGAGGGTTGGCGCCGGTCTGGTGGAAACTCACACACAACAGGAGAGATGCTCCCTCATCTGCGTGATGGCGGCACTTCCTTTGATGGAGGAGCCAGCGGAGCCGCTCTCACCGCCTGCCGGTGTTGGACGGAGAACTTGCTAACAGAGTGTGGTAGAGAGCGCGTCTTCTGTTGGTTGGTTAAATGGCTGGTTGTAGAGGGGCTGCAGAAGTGCCTGGCTCCAGCTCTAGGAGAAAGAGATGTGTGGCCGTTGCCTTCAGCGTCCAACAGAACAGTTGCCACCTCCTGGTCAGAGTTAACTTTGGACGTGTTTTCGTCCTCTTCCCCTTGAGGATTTTACAGACTCGGAACACACCTTTTATCAGGTGGGTGTGCAGTGTGAATTCGTCTCCGTGGTAGCACCCTGAGCTGAGCTTCTGAATTTGGATCCAGGGGGCGTTCTGTTTCAGTGTCTGGCTTGTCAGAGAGACTGACACTGCTGGGACAGTCTTCCACAATCAGCTGGGTCCCAGTATCCAGATGTGATGATGTAGCTGTGATTTCCACAGTAGTTCAATAAAGTAATTCTCCATGATTTTCTCGTGGTATTGTACGAGCAGCATTCATTGTATTATTAGAATTTAGATACTAAAAAAATAGGAGGTAGGTGTCTTAGCATCCTCAGACAGGATCCTGCTGATGATGGGGAGCATTGTAATCTCAGGGGAAAGCTGCTCCCCCAAGCAGGCATATCCCAGAGACCCAGTGGGGAGGGTCTGCTGAGCCCTCGAGCAGTTAGCTCTACTGCCTCACTGACATTTGTACCAGAACAACAAGGACAATACCCAGTTGTCTGTAAAGGAGTTTAGACAGGGTGTCGCAGAAAGCATAC
>PVJX010022677.1:17862-30398 GCA_004027295.1 Dolichotis patagonum
ATTAATGTGCTTCAACTGGCATGTAACTTTTTATTGCAGACAAATCTTCCTATTTTCAAGCTAAAGGAGTCTACTGTTAGAAGAAGATACAGTGACTTTGAATGGCTACGAAGTGAATTAGAGAGAGAGAGTAAGGTAAGAATTACTGTAATGCAACTTTAATTTTCAAGTTCTCAAATTTTATTTTTTACTAGTGAGTTCGAAGCTGGCCTGAACTATGTAGCAAGATTGTGTCTAAAGAAAACAAAACAAAACTGAGGCAATAGAATCATGGGTTTGAGACCCATTTGAACTGTACAGTGAGTTCTGAGCCATTGTGAACTATGTAGAAAGACCATCTATATATGAATGAATGAATGAATGAATGAATGCAAGAATTCTAATTAGATTTTTTTTTTCAGACTCCTTAAGCAAAGTAATTTGATGTTGAAGAGTGTCTTTGGAATCTTAGCTGACTGAACAAGCCAGTCATGACTTTCGTAGGTCATGGTTCCTTTTGACTACAGTCCTGCTGTCCATTTCCACTGGTCCTAGATTTCTTTGTTAAATAAAAGCATTTGTAGGTATAGATATTCTCTGGCCATCTCACAGGTTTTTCTTTTTTTTGGCACCATGGATTGAACTCACAACCTCGAGCCTGCCAGGCAGGTGCTTAGGCCGATGAGCTAAACCCTCAGCCCAACCACACAACCATTTCACTGGAACTCATGGATCAGGGTCTCCTCTCAGCTGTACCTCTGCAGATTTTAAAACACTCAATTTGACAAATGCTGATATAGGGGAGAGATTAATGAAACTAAAATTTAAGATTAATGAATACTAAAATTTATGACAATGAATCCTGGTAAGTAGGATTATAAATAAAGTTTTACGTTGGGCATTCGGTTTCTTGCTTTTTTTGTTGATCTGAACTTGAATTGATGTTTCTCTTTTTTAATCTACTGAACTATTATTTCAAGATTAGGTTTAAAAAAAACTATCCAGGGCTTAAAGTTTTAACTCTTGGGCTGAGGGTGGATGGCACACAGTTTTGTAGGACCATCCTAGGATGGCCCAATCTGAGTTTCCAGCACCTCAGCAACTAGAAAAAGGATTCACTCTTATGGAATGTGTTACTGGTAAAAGGGAATAGTTTGCTGTACATGTTCCCTGTTTATAGCTCTCTGTACCCTGTTTTGATGTGAGATACAGGCTAAGCTAAACGGTGGTCGTTTAGCGAATGCTTGAGCTTCTGCTTCTGGTGTACGCCCGGCTTTTCTTAGGCTTGGCTCTTTGTTGGGGTCAAACCCAGGGCCTCCATGCTCAGCAAGCACTTTACCAGAGTTACACCCCAAACACTGTCTTCGTTAAAGTAACAGAACTCCTGGGCTCAGGAAATCCTTCCAGGTAGCTGGAACTGCAGGCATGCTGTGCCTCCCCTGACCGAAGTATAGTTGTCTTTAACAAGCTAAAGCGATTTTAAAAAGTTATACCAAGAAAAGGGCTTACCCTAGTCCTAGTTATGCATTGGCCTTAAGTTTGACCAAATCCTAGAGAATATGATTATGTGAATTTACATATTAACCTCTACCTACTAATTTAAAGATCTGTGAGTGGTAAAAAGGGGGGGCGTTACACAAAACCTTTGACTTTCGGTTATCTACCACAGACAGCACACTTGTCTTTTTATGAACATACAAGTGACATTGAACAACAAAGTTGTCCAATGATTAAGTTGTAAAGTGAATTGGTCACTATATGTAGTATGTACACACAGTATTGAGAACAAAAAAGTATTCCCAGGAATCCTCAACTTGACAGACTTTGCTTTTATTTGTATAACTTACATGCAGTAATGTAATGTATAACAACATAAAACCGCTGTACGGTATAGTAAGCAAAAATTACTGTACCAAAAAAGACATTAAAGTTTTATAAACAATATGTACAGAACTGTACAAAAAAAGAGGGGCTGGGGTCTGAGACAGAGGCAGAGGCAGGCAGGCAGGCAGTCCAAACAGCATGACTTGGTCAGAAGTCCGAATGGTCACTAACCAGTAGGTCATTAAACAAGGGATACCTATACTCCTTTCTGAGTAAGAGCAGTACTATACTACATGCTTTGAAATTGTGAAATACAAGTCTGGTTGCCCAGTATGTGTTGGGTTGGGTTGGGTTGGGTTGTGTACCAGGGATTGAATCCAGGGAATGCTGAGCTACAGATCAAGTTCTTTTTTTATTTTTTTATTTTGCCATCCTCCTCCCTCAACCAGTGGAGGAGCTGGGGTTACAGGCTAATCTGGTTTTGAGTTCAGCCTGTGATGGAAAACTTCAAAAGGCAGGGCTGTTACCCGAACTGGGAGGTGCCACTTTTATGGGGGGCCAGGGATATTGCTCAGTATTCTGCGGTGCGCAGGAGCCCCATCCCTGCCCCGCACTGCCAGAGGTGGGGTAGAACACTTGCCTAGCTTGCTTAAGGCCCTGGGTTAGACTTTGAGGGGGAAAATTTGGGACGTTCCAATAGTGTGGGAAGTAAGAAAAGGAACACTGTTGGGAAACGAGCAGGTTGCAGGATTTGAGAGAAAGTTGACATGTTTCTTAGTTCATGAAATGGACACGGGGATGCTGATGATTTTGTCGTTACCTCAGACACACATAGGAAACATGCAGGTGGTATTAAAAGGTTGAAGAAGCCATAAAATTCTTATCCTACTGTGTTATTAACATTTTATTTCTTCATTTAATTGAGACTTGATTTTGGTGATGTTTTAGGTTGTAGTTCCCCCACTCCCTGGAAAGGCATTTTTGCGTCAACTTCCTTTCAGAGGAGACGATGGAATATTTGACGACAATTTTATTGAGGAAAGGAAGCAAGGGCTGGAGCAGTTTATAAACAAGTAAGTGCTTTCTGTTCTTCAAGGGGTGAAAGAGAATGTTGTTTTGACACTACTTTAGGTGCCTACCTGTAATTTAGGTGTTAAGCTAAGCTGTGATGATGCCTTTCCTGTTGGCCATATCCTAACTTTCTGCAACATTGAAATTAAGTAAAAATATCTGACAAGTTGAAACTCACATAATATAACATTGTTGAGTGATTGAAATGAGTAGCTTTGTGTTGACCTAAGTTTTATATTTGTTTTTCTTGGTTAATTTATGCAGATTACATTTAAAATTATAGTGTTTAAAAAATAGTTTTTTAAAAAAAAGTTTTTCTGTTTTCTGATTTAAGGTATGTTCTAGCATGAACAGTAAAATGCACCATATTCTTGCAATCATTTTGTTTGATTGCAAATGGAGACATTATCGGTGTGTCTTGTGTAAAGGTATACATTTTTTTTTATGACAAGGTTTTGAAAATGTTAAAAAAAAAAACCTTAGGAATGTTTGTCTTTTAGAAACTCTTGACAAGCTCAAACTGTTATCTCTAATGTTTAATTTCATTCCCATTGGAAATATAGCTATTTAATTTAATTTAGTTTTTGTGGTACTGGGAAATGAACCCAGAGCCTTTGAACTCGGCCACATTCTCCACCCTTTTGAGTTTTTATTTTGAGACAGTCTTGCTAAATCACTGAGTTGTCTCAGCTAGCCTCGAACTTGTGATTACAGGCCAGTCTGGTTTTGTAATTTAGCCTATGATGGAAACTTTAAAAGTGAGCCACAAAAACAGAAAACAATTCAAAGAGAGATGGCCATTTGTGCCTGCTTCTTAGTACAGTATTGGATGTTATTACATTTCCTGTATTTTTAAAATTCTAATCCTATCATTACAATGCTTCTTAGAATTCAGTGACACATTTCACTTTTTTTTTTCACATTTCACTTTAAACATTAAATTCATCCAAGTTCCTTATAGATATTCCAGCTGATATTTAAGAATCAAGTTGGATACAAATGCTGGAAGCAGTATAAAGTTAATCTGTTAGAGAATGTTTTCTAAATCATTCTCGTGAATCAAATAAAAGAAAATATGCCATTTGCAGAGCATAACTGTATAGCTATTCCAGAATAGTAGTTATTTTTAGTAAATTGTAAATACTTCCTAATCTTAAAGTGAATGTTTTGACCCTTCCTACCACCACTTTTATAAAGTACTAGACTAAATTTGTATTTTTAATTTCCAGGGTTGCCGGTCATCCTCTGGCACAGAATGAACGCTGTCTTCACATGTTTTTGCAGGATGAAATAATAGATAAGAGCTATACTCCATCTAAAATAAGACACGCTTGAAATTTGGCAAGAGGCAGAAGCGTGACCATTATTCCTACGCACCAGTGAGACGTTCTAACTATCCCTTAGCATGCTGCACAGAAGCTGGTATAACGCGCCTTCAGTATAGCAACACTCATGTGCTCACTTTTGTTTGGCAGTTGACAAGTTAATTTGCTTTAGTGGAAATCTCTCATTCCAGCCTTTCTCTATAAATAGCTCTTCCTTGCTGTTTTAATGTGATATATACACTATAGCTTCACAAACCTTCCCATATAATCTTCGGTGTCCTAACTAAAGTTTCTGACTTGGTCTTATTTGCACAGTTTTTGTGTCATGTTTGCTTCTTCAATCTGATTAACTAGAAACCCCCCCCCAATATGTGATGTCACCTTACCTAATTTATGTGTAGGAGCACTACACCACTCGTTTCCAGTGCCGCACACGAAAGATCCATGCTTGTGTGCAGAACGTGCCCTCCTTCCAGCCTACCGTACCCTTCAGATGAAAAATTAATGAGGGAAATCTTTATATTCTATATAAAAACAAAGTCAAATTTATATACTAAAATCATTTGTCTAAAATTTTAAGTTGTTTTCAAATAAAAATGCATTTCTGATATGCACTGATGGTGTTGCCTCCAGCTTTTCTTTTCTCCCTTGTGGCTTAGCTACTTAACTCACTTGTTGAGAGGGATTATTTACTAATTATACACTTCTCATTCCTGTAACTCCATTCCTCTTTAAGCAGCGGTGATATCAAGTATGCGGCCACCTTTTGAATGGAGTATTTTCTTTTAAACAACAGAAAAGCAGTGCACTAAGAACGCATTCCTTAAAGCTTATTGAATTGTTATGAAGCACTTTGTATATTGGAAAAATGCTTTATAATCTCAAGTCATTCTTTAAAAGACCTTTTAAGATAAGTTAACACTAAGCCTCCTGTTTCCCAGAATTGTTTCCTAGTCCATCTGAACTTAGCATGGGTGTAGTAAGTCAGCAGATGCATGGTTTCTCTTTAATTAGGGTTGGGCTAATGGCCTACTTTATACTCTACAGAGTTGTAGCTTGACTTGTGTAAGAGATAAGAGACCACGAAATACACAACTTCTTGCTGCCTGACTTGTGTTACGGCCAAGACCTTTGCAACCAGGCTGTGGTTTCTGGTTTGAGTCTCATAGCCTGTGATGGTTTGAGGACTCATGTGACCCAGAGTTAAAGAAGGGGAACCCTTCCACCATTAACTGTCTCCTTGGTAAATGAATGAATGAGTCAGTACATTTGAGGGGAAACAAGGTTTGGTCTTCGCAAACTAGGATTCAACCAAGCAGACCAGAAATCAGTAAGAAGTCAGAGCTGCCTTAAGAGTTTGTTGCGCAGTGTTTCACAATTCCATAAAGCTGGATATTTCCGTCATGGTAAGAAAATACAAAGCTAAACATACTAATTTTATTTGGGTTGGTTAGAGAATATCGAACTCTATCATGTTTTGGTATACAGAACAGAAAAATAATACCTGCACTAAGCAATAATCCCTGTACAGCAGTGGTTCTCTCAGGCCAGGATGATTCCGCCTCCCAGGGGATAGTCAGAGATGTCTGGAGATAAACTGGGGGTGCTACTGAAGCAGAACGGAGGGAAGCCGGAGGTGCCGCCGCCCTCTGCAGCGCAGGGCCAGTTCCTCTCAGGATTCTTCGGGCCCTTGTAGATGAGGAAACAGTAACGTGGTTTAGGCTGCATTGTACTGCCCTGCTCACTATCACTGAGTCCTAAGGACAGGTAGCAATTTCTTAAACTCAGTGAAGAGTCACTTATTCTAGGTTTTTGCTTAGTTTAGGAATGTACTTTTCAGTTTTGTTTCTTAGGGGACTAAAACTGTGGTCTGTAGTAAAACAATACTTTTTGCCTAAGTTAAAAGTAAAAATGTGAGTTCTCTTAATTCTAACCACATAGGAAGAGGTTCTAGAAACCCTTAGGAGTCTTCCTCAGAGAATAGAATGTAATTTGCCCTTGAGTCACATGGTGGATGGGTGATTGATTCCAAGGCGTTTTAGGCTCTGGAGGCTGAGGCAAGGTTGTAGATGTGTGCCACCTGGCTGGCTGTGTTGGTCTTACGTGAGTTTACTTGAATTAGTCATTACAAAAAGAAATCAGGAAAAAGATCTTACTAAAAAATCTTGAGACGTTACTTTTGTAAATCTCTATTTACAGTCTTACAAAAAATTAAAGTGTTGTTAGAGGCCAGGAAAATTAACTCACATGCACGAAAAGTTTGCAAGTGGTCTTCACTGTCCGCGTGCCCTAAGTGGAAGCCACCCGCAGCACCAAGCTCCTGAGATGTGTAGATGCCTTGTGAGGACACGTGACGCAGACGCTTACAGCGCCGTCCCAGAGCAGATGGCAAAGGTGACGAGAAGGGCCGTGGGAAGGGAATTAGATGGGGGGACTGGCCGTTCCCAGTAGAACACTTCCAACTTTATCTCCTACATAAAGAGAGCTTGAAATTCGGTGCCCTCGGGCTTGGAAAAAGAAAATTCCGGACAAGCAGTGACCTCTCAGGCCCATCAGCAAGTTAAGGTTGCCAAGCACACCCAGTGGCCGAGAGGCGGCCTGAGCCCCAGAGGTGAAACTGCAGTGGGCACGGGAGCAGAAGTGACGTCAGGCTGCGGTACTATCAGCGAGGTGCTTGCTGCAGCCTGTGTGTGGACTATCGTGACAGTAGAAATTCCTTAGGGATTGCAGCCTTAGGTGGGTCACATGGGCTTTATCCAGGGGTGATCAGAGTGACGTCCCAGAACGGTCCCTGTGTGGGACAGAATGAAGAGTCACTGTGAAATGATGCTTTCTTACAAAGGCTGCTTTCCAGGTTGCGGGAAGGCTGTTCTTCCCAGTCCAGCCTCCATCCTACCTTCCTGCCTCTGACCTAAAGAAAACTGTAATTTCAAGGGTCACAACTGCAAGGAAATGGATAAGCAGTGCTGCAGACTTGGACGAGAAGCAGGCTTACAGCGTCACTGATGTCATCTGGGGGATAGAGAGCCCCTGGCACACCTTCCTCCGAACCAGTGGGGCTGCAGTGTCATCTCTAAGGAGTTGAGAGTAACCAAAAGTCAGGAGGCGGGCAACGGAGACACTAGAGGAGAGTAGAGTCTGGTACCAGAAACTTCCACAGACATTACGCACAGTCCTACTCTAGCCAGAGTGCTAGAAATCAGTTTATACTAAGTCCAACATGTCAGGCTCTCACCAAAAAATTACAAGCCATGCCAAAAGAAAAAAGTCCAGATGAAGCACTCACAACCATAATTTGTCACAGATGTTGGAATTCTTAAGCAATTACAAGTAACTGATGAATATGTCCAAGTATTTTTTTGTTTTGTTTTTGAGGTAGCATCTCTGTGTTGCCTAGGCTGGTCCTTTGACTGCAAGTGATCCTCTCCTCAGGCTCCCTAATAACTGGGACTACAGGCGGGCACCTCCACTCTCAGCTGTGTTAAAGAAAACTTGGACAACATCGAAAAATAGGGGCTGGTGATGTCACTCTGTCTAAGCACTTGACTAACACCCACAAACCCAGCGCTGGGTTCAATCCCTAGCAACAGCGAGGGGGAAGTAAGCGATAATGTAGGAAAACACTCAGAATCAAAAGGAAATTCTAAAAATCAAAGTGACTAGTACAGTGCCAAAAAAGAAATGACTAGGATGGACTCCTAAGTAGACTTAGTGGCTCAGGAAAGCATCTGTGTGCAGTGCAGGCGACCGGGCCTGCTGGACACGTGCTGCACGCTGCAGCCCTGTCCAGATCTTGGTCAGTCCCTAACGGTCACTGGATCCGCCAGGACGGCCTTGTTCATGTGTTCAAGAGAGTCATGTTACCAGAAATCTTCAGGCTGCTTTAATAAAAGTATTTTAATAAGTTTATTTTTGTGATCATGCATATTTTGTTTCGTGCTTGTATAGTAAACACCCGGGTAGGGATCTGTGGGTTCGAAAAGGCTAAGGTGCCCTGGTGTAGAAAAACTCTGAACCCTCCTGTGCCACAGTGGGACATGGATGGCTGTGCCATGACGTGGGCCGGTTCCAGGCTGCTCCGTTGGTCATTGAATCATCAAAACGACCTTACTGCATGAGTGCTGCTCTCATTTTACCAACAGAGGAGTTGGGACAGTTTAATTTGTCCAAGGGGTCGCGGTCAGAAGGTCTGTGCCTGCTGAGTGGACGCTGAGTCCTCGTACAGGTGCACGGCTGCAGAGCTTGGCTGGGCCGTGCCAAGCACTGCCTTGGCTGCTGGAGGCCATCAGCCTCCCGGGCATCTCTGCCCCGAGTGCTGCCACGGTTGCCCTGATGCCACAGCTAAAGGCCACTGAGCATGGAAGAGAATTCGGTTATATAACCAGGATGGCCGTCTCTGGTTGGCAGAGGTGAAGCCCGCAGCTTTGCCATCGCTTAGCTTCCGCGGTACATTTCCTTTCTAGCTGGATTATACTTTAATCCAGTTGTTTTTATGTTCAGTAAATCCTAACCATGTTTAACCGGTTTAGTCATTGGAGTGTCTAAGGTGAAGAAAGTTTGTCCTTTCAGCTGCACTGGGGATTTGCTGTCTTTCTGCAGAGGGATTTTCCTGGACCTGTAATCTAAACACTTTGACCCGTGGGGTTCCGTCTCTAGGAGCCGGTCCCTAAGCCTTGACCCTTTGTGTGCTGCCCTGCAGAGACCATGCTTTTCTTCTCCCGGAAGACAGTTAATGACTGATGTCAGGAATGTTAATCATCCTACCTGGCAGCCTCTGCCGTCTCCAGCAGAGCCCCATTGCCTGACGTTCTTCTAGAGAGAATCCTGCACAGTCTGCCTGGCCGCTGAAGTAAGTGAATTGAGCGCAGTCCAAGCTGATGAGACAACAGGTCCTTTATAGGTGCCGGTGGGAAGATAGATTGGTGTGACTTCCACGAGGAGCAACAACTCTCCAAGCTAGGCTGGGGGGCGGGTGGTGAGGGTGTAGCTCGGCGGGGGGTACTTGGCATGTGTGAAGCCCTAGGTTTGATGCCCAGTACCACCACCAAAAAAACCCACAGAAGGTCCAGTTCTAGGGATATATCTCACTTTCTGTCTTGAGAAATTACAAAATTATAGGACAGATATTTCAAGTATTAATTGAATGTCTCTGAAAGATTATGTAACAAATATATAGCATTGGTTCCTGGTTGGGAGCTTGTACAGAAGTGAAGGGGAGAAACACACTCACACACACACACACACACACACACACACACACACACGTATACCCATTAGAAAACAGGCATAGTCACACTCGTAATCCCAGCTACTTGGGAGGCCAAGGAAGAAGGATTTCAAGTTTGTAGCCAACCTGGATAAATTAGCAAGGCCCTGTCTCAAAACAAAAAGGCCAAACACTTCTGGATGTAGCTCACAGTTCCCCGGGTTCGGTCTCCAGTACTACACATATACACAGGTGTGCGTATGCACAGACGGACACAGAGCTCTTTAATTTGCAGTAATTTAGAGTCCAGGGGAAGTTGTAAAGATAGTACTGACAGTTCCATGGTGTATTTGTTAAAAGAAATCGCTAGTGGTACAGTACTGACTGCCGAACTTTGGCTTTCACTAGTTTTTCCAGTATTCTTTTCCAGGATCCATTCCAAAAAGCACATTTAGTTGTATGTCTACCCCCCTCCTCGCCTTTTTTTTTTTGAGACAAAGTCTCACTGTACCACAGGCTGACCTCAAATTTGCAGTGATCCTCCTGCCTCAGCCTCCCATGTGCTGGGATTCCATCTTGCACCACTACGCCAAGATTAGTGGTCATGTCTTTTTAGTGTGATGTGTACCTATTGGGCTTTGTGTCATGTGACTATTAACTACTCAAAAACAAGCTACTAAAAAATAGAAAAGAGTCCAGAATCTCAAAAGCAATCCAATCTAAGTCTCTGGCATGGGAAGCAACCTGTCGGGTGTCTTCCCTTATCGGCAGACCCAGAGCTCAGACTAGAAATCAAGGCAGGAAAAGTGCTGGGAACCAGGAGTCTCTAGAGAGTATTTGAAAGAGGCCAGGTTTTAAAGCCACCAGGACGTGAGTTCAAATCCCAGCTTTGCATCTTTGCATCAACTGGGTTTTTTGGTTTAAAAGAGCAACAACAACAACAAAAAAAGCAACATAGTATCTTTGGTTTTTTTTAGACAATGTTTTAGGATCCATCCATGTGATTGCTTTAAAGATCAAAGAACAAACAGTTCCTTGAGGAACTAGTCAAGATTTCAAAGAATTTATTGAGGAAATATGTTTTCCCATTCTTTATGCAGAAATGTGACACACTGGCCAAACTTTCTGTCCCCTTCCAGAAAATACTCTAGCCTCTTTCAACACCAAATAAGAACTCGCTTTGTGCCCTTAGTCCTCTGGCCCGGGCTCAGCTGCCAGGAAGGGGTGGGGGGGGCCCACCGGACGCGGGAGCCTGCAGGAATCTGCAGGTGTGAGCCCAGAGCACACACTTCACCCTAAGGAGCAGGGCACGATCCGCGTCCCACTCACTTTCCCACCCGCATAGACTCCTCCCCTCCCCTGCCAGGTGTCCGGGTGTGGGAGAGAAAAACTCACCTCATGGCAGCTGAAGCAGAGACACATGGGAAGGGGCTGGGGACCAGACACAGCCCTCAAGGTGTCTTCACGGCCCACTCCCTTCCAGTAGAGCCCTTGTGTCCAACCACTGCTCGAAAGCTTGCCCATGGACATTTTCATCCAAACCCTAACACCTAGCACTCTTCACCCTGCCAGTAAGAATCTGCCTTTGAACAAAGAAGTTGGTTACGTTCAAATGAACCTTTAATTGACAAAATGTTGGGGCCCCACAAATATGTAGAAATCTCCTATCCTAGCTAGTTTTTTCTGAAAACTGCAACCAGAGCGTGGGTAGAATCACCGCAGTTACTCTGGGGCCCGCTGCTGACCACTCGGGGCAGCTGGGATTTCCAGAGCTGCTTCTGAACCCGGCTCCACTGCAGGACCTTGTTAACTGTAGCTGCATCAAATCCGGACCTGGGGGCTTTATGTAAATTGTGAAAGGTGAAGAAGGCATTTTCCCTGGCCCCCAAGCCAGTGGCGAGGAGAGAGCGCACTAGAGGCTCTCAGAGGCCTTGGCTTCGGGGATGGAGACAGGAGGCCTCCCTGCAGAGCTCGGGGTGCCAGAGAGAGGCGGGGCTGCGGGAGCTGTGAAGCCCGCCACAGCCCTACAGCAGGCCGACATCTTGGATCTCCCCCTCTCCCCGCACAGATCGGGGAGGCAGATCCCATCCTTGCCCGCATTGGAATATTGAGTTTCAGTAACAGGAGCCAGAAGCGAGCTCTCAGTTCCTGTCGGGACTGGGACCTACACAGCCTCGACACGTCGTCCAGCAACGCCACCTTCCAGGGCAGCCCATGCCCAGGAAATACCAGTGGGCATCCAGCCAAAGGGAAAGCAAGCGCCACTGTGGCTCCCCCTTTTTCCTTTGTTTTTTTTTCCAGTAATGGAGATTGAACCCAGGGCTTTGAACTGAGCTATATACCAACCGCTCCCCCACCCCCCTTTTTTTTTTTTAAATTTTGAGACAAGGTCTTGCCACGTCCTTAAATTACCAAAGCTGGATTGGAATTTGCGATCTGCTGCCTCAGCTGCCCAGAGTGCGGGTATAATAGGTCTGTACCCCATGCCCACCGTGATCCACGGTGAAGAGACACTAAGTCAGGTCTTGTGCTTAACCTTGGTGCTGAGAGAACTCAAGATGAAAGCGTTTTCTGTTTATGGCACCGGTGGCTCCTCAAAAAGACTCAGGGCAAACTCAAAACAGTGCTTCAGAAAGCGAGGAGTTAGAAGCAACTGCATCGGGACTGTGAAATGCAGCTGTGTAGACCTCACCTCTCACTGGAGTGCCAGTTTAAGAAGTAGGAAGCAGGAGCCCATATTTTAAACACTCTCCAAGGATGGGATTTATTCATACTACTCCATAGACTGTGCATTTAATTTATTAAACATTTTCATTGAGCCTAATTATCCAAAACAGCAAATGGCAGGTAAATCATGGCACATACCAAGTAACAGAATGATTATGCAAACACCAGAAGGAATTCTGAGAGTTCCTAACTACTAATAAAAAATGTCAGTGATAGAATGTTAAAAAGACGATCAGCATGCGAAACATGTTCACTCTGATTACAACTACTCTAAAATATATAGGTGCGTGTGCATGAACTAGAAAAATAGGCAGAAATGAAAACGGTTGTGTTAGGGAGGTGGAATTCTAGGTGATTTTCCTCCTTCAGGTCTTCATGCAGTGTTGGCCAAAAAAAGTCACTTT
>PVJX010022678.1:0-30225 GCA_004027295.1 Dolichotis patagonum
CCGCTGCTGAACCCGCAGAACCCAGCCTGTGCCAATATCACGGCCATGCCCATCACCAGCGCCACCCTGGACTGGGTGAGTTCGGGGGCCGTCACTGCCCAAGTGCTGTGGGCTCATCTCCCTCTCTGAGCTTTTATTCTCCTGCTGGCTGGGTCCCCTGCTCCAGGCTCTCTGCTTTCTCTTGTTGGGGATGGGTGACATTCTGACAACACTGGGGGCCTTCCCCTGCCTTCAAACTCAGGAGCACCCCAACAAAGACCCTGCACAGGGGACTGTTGTGTGGCAGGCATGAAGGGGGCCCCTGAGGACCATGGGAGTGAGCTCTGGCCTGTCCATGCCCCAGTCGTGCCTCGGTCTCCCTGATGCCTGAGCTGAGGGTGCGGAGGAGGGGTTGCCTGAGGGTTCTCTGCCCTGAGCTCCCACATCTGCTACCGCCCAGCTCAATCGCAGGTGGTTTTACGCTGCCGGTGCCTTTCGGAAGCCTGAGTTTAAACAGGAGGTTGAAGGGTTGCAAGCAGATTTCTTTTACTTTGACACGCACCCCAAGGAAGACACAGTGACACTCCGGGAGCACATAACCTAGTGAGTTCCCCTGAGAGCCCATATCCTTACTGCCTACACTTGGAGGGGACAACTGGCGATCATCTCCCTGCCTCACCCCTGGGTGGCAGTTCCTTCTAGGCTGTCCTGTCTCTCACACCTCTTCTCCCCTGCTGTCTGACTTTAGCCACGACCACTGCATTAAGAACTCCACCTTACTGACAGTCCAGAGGCAGAACGGAACCTTGGCCAGAACTGGTGAGTCTATAAAGAACTGGGACCTGCAAGGGGCCGGGAGCCAGGAGCTGAGGTTTGGACACCAAGAACATGGGAAGAGTAACTCCACACGCCTGTCCAATCCCCAGATGTGCATACTGCATAGCAAGCATAGTAAAGACCCACCATTCCAGAGCCTGCACCGTGTGCCAGGCACTGTGGGAAGCGCTCTCCATGAGCCAGCCTACCTATCGTGTGCAGAGCTCTAGGAGGCAATATGACAAGGATCAGATGAGGAAACACAACAGAGACACTGAGGAGTGTTCCCCAGGTCACACAGCTTGTCATTAGAATCAGAATCCAGAGCAAATCCGGCTGCAGTCCTGCTGCTGTCAGCCAGCCTGGAAGATCCTGGGGAACCGCAGGGTGGAAGTCCGTGAGTGGCAGGAGGAGATTTCATCCATGTGCCCGCTGTCACTGAAGCTGGCACACAAACATGGGTGGGACTGACTGACACCTCTTAGCAGGTGTGAGGTTCCTCTGTGGCCTCATCTGTCTCACCTGTGAGAGGGGGAACAGGGACCATCTGAGGCTCCTACTGTACCATGTCTCTATAGTGCCCAGCATGGGGCCTGGTATCTCGGCGATCCTGGTGCCATGGTGATGAGTACCAGGTCCTCTACAATGAGTGCTTGGTGTCCTTGAATTGTCTCACTGGGGTCCTTTCTCCTGCAGTGAAAGATGAGGTGCACGTGGCCCACCTGCTGCTCCTGCGGGACCCCCACAGCTTCACGCTGGGATTCGCCCTAAATGACGAACACAACGTCGGGCTCGCTCTACACAGTAGGTGCTGGCCCTCCGGGCTCCAGCCCGTCTGCCCCCCACTGCGGCACCCTCACCCCTCTTCTGCATTCCCCTGCAGCTGACAAGCCGGTAGCCACTCCCGAGCAACTGGATGAGTTCCGGGAGGCCATCAAGTGTGTGGGCCTGAGCACAACAGAGATCATGTATGTGGACTGGGAAAAGGTAAACACAGGGGCCACAGGTCACCCTGGGAGAGGGCCCATAAGCACCAAGCCCACGGCCCAGCGAGGGAGAGCCGCCAGCCTTGCAGCACAGTGAGGCTGGTGTGTGACTTGAGCACTGACTTTCCTGCCAGGGCTGCTGAGATGTAGAGAGGTTGGGGTTCCAGGTGAGGGCCCAGGAGGGAGGACCCCTGGGGAAACGGGGCGGGTAGGCAACCTGGAAGAGTCCCACCTGAGAGTGACCCCTTGTGATCCCATCCCAAGGGCTTTTGTCACTCCCTGTTGTTGCCACCTGGACTGTGGGGAATGGGTATCAAGGTTTGCAGTGTCGTTCAAACCTCATCAAAAATCCAGAACCTCAGTCCTGATTTGTGTGACACATGACAGTGACCTGTAGAACGGTCTCCTCATGTTCTTCACCAAACTTAGCTCCCTGCAAAGCCGCATCTGCTAACTCAGGGCTGTGGAGTGATGACCTTGCTTTCGTAGAAATCGGATGATTACCTAACCCTAACACTGAAAGTCTTCACCCCTGCATGCTGGACCGAGGTCCCCAGGTGTGGGGAACAGCTTAGGAACAGGGCTGGCCACCCAGACCTTCTGCTCCACAGCCATTGCCTGCCTGGGGAAGCTTGGGCAGGTGCCCGGCTGCCTCGGGGGTGGACTCACGGGATGCAGCCGGGGCAACGTGAAGGCAACGCCAGCTCTGGCTGGAGTGTGAGCCCCAAGTGCAGCTGAAGAGGCTGAGGCTCAGGGCACCATCCAGCTGGGCCCAGGGGCACCTGCCAGGCAGCACAGCTGGGACCTTACCTTGTCCCAACCAGCTACCCTCTCCCCCACCTCCTAGAACAAGTGTGAGCTGCCGGAGGGACAGGAGACAAAGGGGAAGGAGGCGACCTAGGAAGACAGCGCTGGGCGGCATTGGCGACCATCTCCCCCGTTCCTGCCCACTGTGCCTCTGCTTTGTCTCTGCATCAATAAAGGTCCCATTGGGGACAGTCAGACCGACAGGCATTGGTTCACTCACTCATTTTCTCCTCATGGGGCCCAGGCTGGGTGTGGAGAGGCGCAGGCCTAGTTGGAGAACCATGACAGTGGGAACTGCCCTGCTGAGGACAGTGCCTCCAAAGGGCCCCAAGCCACCTAGGAGGATGGGAAGACAGCCCACTGCTCGTTATAGGCTAAACACCCAAGTGGACATATCTGGGGAAGCTGAGCAGGAACCTGAATAGAAGAGGGGTTGGAGGACCCTCACTGCAGACCTGTCCCCGGCCACCTGGGCAGGCAGGCTGGGATGGCCCAGCCTGAGAGGCAGGAAGGCCTGGGTAGAGGCCTCAGGCACCCAGAAGAGGCTGGTGCCCTGGTCTGTCTGGAGAGGGCCGGGGCAGGGCGATCAGGATATGGGGGACTTGGGCCTAGCCCAGCAGAGTCTCTGTGGTGTCCTCCTGAGTGACTCAGGAGGCCATACTTGTGGTTGAGGTGGCTCCAGAAAACAGCCGCCACCTCTCTTGCAAATGTGTGTGGAGCCCTTGGGTTGCAGCCACGCATCCTCATCCTGCTCCTGGTGGTCCAAACAGAACTGGAATCCAACTGGGAGGGTGCTTGGCCTCCCCTCCCTGGTCTCTCTTCACCTTGGCGGACTGAGTGTGGATCTTCTCTGGCTTCAGCACCAAGGCTTGCCCTGACCTCTCCAGCGGAGAGGGCAGAGCTAGGGAAACTGAGGCCAGCTGAACGGCAGGTCCCTGGGAAGACTTGGATGGGGCTTGGGCCCTCCCCACCCGCCAGCCTGACAATAGAAACTGCAAGGGTACCACACACCACACATGCAGGTGGCACTGGGGACTGTTTTGCTTGTTTTTTAAAAAGATCATTTTTACTTTGCTCTTGTAGCGAAAATAGATTTTAAAGGCCTCAAATATACAAATGTCTGCGATGCACACACATTGCGGAAGTGCTGAGGTATGTGCTGCTACGGGTTGGGGAAGCAAGGACAGCTGGCCTCGTGGCCCAGACTGGACCTTGCCACGTAGCTGGTCACCAATCCAATGCCACTGAGGCCTAGGGAAGAGCCTAGGCCTTGAGGCGAGGTACTGAGAAGGGTGGGGCAGGATGGCTTTGCAGGCCACTGTGAATGGCCTCCATCCCAGCAGACCTACGAGAAAGGCTCATGTAACATGGAGGAGCTGGGCACGTCTCGCCCTTCAGGGTCACATCCTAAGATGTCCCGCTTGTCCCCAAATGCCCTTCTGCCCAGCAGTCACTAGGAGCAAGGTCTCTGAACAGGTCTTTCCTGAGACATGAGCCCCAGAGTGGCTGGACACAGGCGGGGGACAGGTTGGGTCCAGAGCCCCTGGACTTCCCATCTTCTCTTGCCTTTTAAGGAGGAGGTGAGACAGGACAACTCCTCAGCACGAAAGTTCTGTCCCTCTGTATATAAAGTAGATGGTACCAGTGAGAATGGACAAAGGCAGAGGCCGGGGAGGAGAGTTCCAGAGACTCCATCTGGCCAGATGTGGCCTCGGCCAGGGCACCTCCTGGACTGCTGGTGCCTCTGGGCAGTGGCTCCTCATAGCGTAACACCCCTCTCTATTAAGGGCATACTAGTCTGGTAGGTGGGTGAGCCTCGTGGGAGGGCTGTGGGCTCCTCCCAGGTGTCAGTATCTCCGGCTGGCTCCTGGGCTGGGTCCCCTATCCTCTCTGTCCGGGAGCTTCCAGGGAAGTCAGAAGAGGCAGGAACCCCGCAGGCGGTGGGACTGGCGCAGGTCAGCTGACCGGCGCATCTGCCGGCTGGTGGAGCGCACGCTCTCGGCGGCCTGCACAGCCCGGCTCAGGGCCCTGTGGATCTCCTGCAGGTCATCTAGGTCCAGCTGGAGGGAATGCCGGTGTCCTCGGGATGGCCGCAAGGAGGCCTTGGGGGCTGAGGTAGGTGCTGGGGGTGCATAGTACCTAGGAGGAAAGCAAGTGTGCTCGTTAGCACCAAGTTGCTGGGTAACACCAAGGAGCACTGGACTTGGAGTCTTCCCCTTCTAACTCCCAGCTCAGCCACTGGGCCCTACTCTCTGGGTCTCAGTTTCTTTGTCTGTAAAGTGGGAATATTAAATACACATGGATGGATGTGCTGGGAGGACAGAAGAGAAGGGTGCTCAGCCTGGAACCAGTGCTCAGGAGGGAGAGCTCACAGCACTCTCTCCTTTCCTGATTTACTCAGCATCTGTTCCATCAGCTCTGGAGCTGTCATGGAATCAGCAAACACAGACCTCTGCCACCTCTCAGAGGCTCCTAATCAAAGAGAAGCCAGGATCCCCTCAGGCTTGGAAGAAAACCCTTTAACGGGGAGGCAACGTCTGGAGGCCCCATTTGCAAACCATGGGGTGCTGGAGAAGTATGATAGGAACAGATAGGAGGGCACAGGAGAAGAAGGGTCAGTGCCAGTCATCCAGGGTGGCAGGTAACAATGTCCCTCCCAACCAGATCTTGCAGGAAGGAGCAGTGCTGCTTTCCATGGGCGGGGGACACGGCTGAAGGACCTCATTCACCAGGGCCACTCATTTTAGAGCTAAGATAGCTGCGGCTGCTGCAATGTGAATAACATGTGTGTGAGTGGGAGTGGGGGTGGGAGCGGGAGTGTGGATGAGAGAGGGACACAGGAGCATCTGACCTCAGTAAAGCAGGAATGGGTTTCAGGCTCAGTCAGAGCCATCTCTGCATCTTCCTTGGCACGCTGTCTGTTCTAGCTTTATTCCCGGCACTCTGCCTTCCTTCTCTTTTTATTAATGTATTTTACAGTCCATAATGGTCACATTCCTCCTGGGGAGCCCGGACATGAACATACAACACATCTGAATTTTTTAAAAACCATTTTCCTCTCCCCTTTTTTCCTCCCTCCCTCCCTCCATCTCTTGGTCCCCTTCTCATATGCAAAAGATCTATCTCCCCTATTTCCTATTATCTGTCTTTTATTTGCTTCTTTATTTATATTTTGAGTTTTTCATGTAAGGGAAACCATGTGATATTTAAGCTCATATGTCTGATTTATCTCACTTACCATTATGGTCTCAAGGTGTCTTTGTTTCCCTACACCATACCTTCTAACTTCTGTCTCTGTCTCTCTCTGTCTCTCTCTCTCTCTGTCTCTCTCTCTCTGTGTGTGTGTGTGTGTGTGTGTGTGTGTGTGTGTGAGACCTCCATGGTCATTTCTCTGAAGAAGGACAAATGGCCACCAATCCCATTAAAGGCACCATTAAAGGCATCACACACCATTAGGAAAATACAAATCAAAGCCACGTGGGTCACCCCCATCTTCAGTACCCACATACCAGTTGCTACCTACTCATCAGCTGATGCTGTAACCTTGTTTTATAGAGAAGCATGAAGCTGGGAGGAGCAGAGCGAGCCTGGAGACAGTAGGGTGTGCTGGCTGGAGCAGCTCAGGCCTCTCAAGCAGCCCAAGCCCGGCTACCGTGCCTGTGCAGCCAGGGTCCCCTGGACAAGATGCAGCCATTTCAGGTCGCCCTGTTCGGCTATCTCCCAGATAGCGAATGGAAGATTTCAGGGGAAAAGCCTCGGGCTGCCAGACATGGTAAGTGCTCCGGATCTGTGAGCTACTAAGGCCCCAGGTCACAGCTGGAAGGGGCAGCAGCGGATTCACACCCAGACCCGACCCTGCCAGCATCTGGAATAAACACTAATTAGGAAGCGGCCTGTGCTAATGAACAGCTCCAGACTGAAAGAAGTGGTTTCTTGAATCCAATGAACAGCAGCCCACATTCTCACCTTAGGGAGTGTCCCAGATCCCCCTGTCTTCTGCTCACTGGATCACAAGTTTGGTGGGACAGCCCCTAAATGCCCCCTAGGGCAGAAGTTTCAAAAAACAAAAAATCCCTTTGGGCCACTCAATCGCAGGGGCCATACAGCGCCTGGCCTGCAGGTGGCAGCACAAGCACACTGCACTCTCGAAGCCACACAGCGCATGCTCCATCGCTAATCACAGCAGGGAGAGGGGAGCCGGCAGCCCAGATTCCAGCAGCATTAGAGACACTGTGGTTTCTGGCCACCTTCTGTGCACTGTGGGCTTCCTGTGCATTAGTTCATTTAATTCTCACCATGACCCATTTCCCAGAGGAGGAAACTGAGGTAGCGAGGGGCAAAATGACCTGCCCAGGGTTGTTCAGATACTGCTGGCTACTAAATATTTTCCCCTTTCCCGCAGCACCCCAGGGCCTGGAGACGGTAAGCAGCTTAGGGTTTCCACCAGGCCCGCAAGGACAGGGCCCAAGGAGCAGCGCGAATGGGAATGGAATGGGTGGGGCATGGGGCGGTGCTTGAACTTGCACGCGCCGGCCTGGGTGCTCAGAGTGGGCGCCCATTCTTGCTGGCGCGCAGGGAGCCCTCTGGACCTGTCCAGCTGGCCCGCGAGCTGCCCTCAGCAGCCCAGGCCCCTCGGGAGGCCAGGCAGCGCGGCGCCATGCGGCCTCTGCTCCTGAGCCCCTGCCCTCACACAGCTCTGACCCCGGCTGCCTGCAGCGTCGCCATTGAAGGCATCGGCCCCAACCGACTTATTTTACAGCGGGGAAACTGAGGCAGGGAACTAGCGGATGATAACTGGCACAAGAACAGAGGCGTCCTGATTCTACAGTGCAGATTTCTTTTCCCTGCACGGCCTTCGCCCTGCATGGCGAAGTCACATTTGATTCTTCTTCCCAATTCCCGCAGAGCTCCAGCCGGCCCTGCATGGCAGACTCGGCCATCGCCCCACTTCGGCCCTGCCCTGCGCTGCTTCATCCTGGCATGGCAGACACCACGACCCACGCACAGAAGGGAAACTGAGGCTCAGAGGGCCAGGAAGGACAGACGAGTCTGCAGAGCAGCTCTCTGACTCACAGCCTACACTTCCTGCCTTGATGCTCTTGGCTCCGCTTCGGTGCGGCTCTCACCCCACGGCACACCTGGCCAGTGCACCCCCAGCCTGTTGGGGTCAAGGGAGACAGGGCCAGTCTGAGCCACTGCCACAGCCAGAAGGAGCCTAAGGAGAGTGGCAAGCTGTAAGGGGACCCAGGAAGGGACACTGGAATAGAAAAGACTTCAGATACAAACTGAGGACACTGAAATAACTATGGCCTTCATGGGTAATGTGCAACACAAGCCTGACACTCTTGTAGTCATTCAACAAACCCAATAATGTATTAGTGTTGGCTTGTTAATGGTGGCACATGTGCCATATGGATGCAGGATGTTAGTAACAGGAGTGACTGCATGGGCAAGGTGTTGCCTATGGAAGCTTTCTGTATTATCTGCTCAATTTCCCTAAATCCAGAACTGTTCCAAAAAACAAAGTCTACTACAAAAATATGTGAGTTCTCATTACACGCTTGTCATGAGGAAATGGAAGGTGCTTGGGGTTCTAGGTCCCCAGGAAGATATAAGTTCTCAGGGGGCAGGTCCTTTTAGCAGTTTCCTACAGTGTAGGTTCCTCAGGGTAGAGCAATTTCCCTGTTACAGAGAGTACTTGGGGTTTGTGGAGTGACTATAAGAGTGTCAGGCTTGGGCTGCGTGTTATGCACACAAGCTAAATCACAATGCTTACTGTGCCGGCCTGCTCTGCCCCGATACAGGTAGGAAGGTAGTGTTTCCAGCCACTCAGACAGAGACTTCGTGGGTAGAAGGGAAGACTTACACTGTGGCTGGAGGATAAGGCATGACGGGCACTGAGGAGATGTAGGCAAAGGCCGGAGGAGCCGGTGTCGGGGGTGCAGCCGCTAGGTACCACAGTCCGGGCGGCAGCCGTGCCGGAGAGCCTGCCCGCCTGCTCCTCTGCCTGGGGCTGGAAGCTGGAGGTGCATCTCTCCGCGTGGCTGCCTTGTCTGTCCCTGGCAGGAGGGTGACACCAGACAGACACAATCTGACCACGTGGGCAGAGGTGGCGAGATTGGCGGCAGCCCCAGCACCCACCCCTGGTGGGTGGCAACCCCTCTGCCCCTCCTCCAAGCCAAGCTGAGGTCCAGCCAAGAGCAGACTCCAAGCACTTGTCCTTACCAGAGGTGGCTGAGCTAGGGCCGTCTCCCTCAGGAGGAGACCCGCCTTGGCCACACAGGGGACACTGGAGGGGATTGGTGGCCGACAGACGCAGTGGATCTTTGACAGCAGCTCCTGGAAGAGAGATCAGAAGAGGATCTGCCTGAAGCATCAGGCCCGAGACCCCCGGCTGTCCAGACCCTCACAGCCCCGAGATTTCCTTGGGGGGTGTGGCAGCGGGGACTGCTGCCTCCTTCTACCCAGGGGAGAACACTGATACGGCCAAGATGGTGGAAGATGGCACTGAAAGAGCTGGCCCCCTGCTGAGGGCCTTTGTGCATACTGTATCGAATTCCACTGGCCCCTGGGTTGGCTGCTCTGCTCGCTCCCTATGCTAAGGTAGAGCACAGGAGGCTCCAGGAGCGCTGCGGTTTAGATCTCGGATGTCCCCTGAGGGCATCATGTGCTCATAGCTGGGGCTTTTGGAAGGCGATTGAATCATGAGGGTGCTATACTCATCGGTGAGTTGATTGTTGTTGAGTTTATGGCTAACTGTGCTGCTGGGGTGGGGCTGGGTTGGAAGAGGGGTGTCCCTGGGGCCGAGCCTTTGGAGGGTGTGTGTCCCTCCCTCGATACTCTTTCCCTCTCTGCTTCCCAGCTGCCATGTGGCCAGCATGGCGTTTCTGCTGTGGAGCCAGCTGCTTGTGGACTAAACCCCCCAAAACTGTGAGCCAGATTAAACCTTTGTCCCTTAAATTGGGAATAATGGGCACTGTGTCCCAGCAGTGGGCAATATAGAAATACTAACTGACTAATACAGAAAATTAGTACCAGAGAAGAGGGGTCTTGCTGTGACTGGACCTGACCATGTAGTTTAGAAGCTTTTGGAACTGGTTTGTGGGAAGAGTTTGAAAAGCTTTGGAGAGAGACGTTAAAAAGTTCTGGAACTTGCTGGGAGATTCTAGTCAGAGCTCAGAAGACCGGAATGCTGATAGGCAGGAGGCCAGTAAAGGCCGGGCTCACAAGGCTCCAGGACTCCACGGGCAGCTGGACAGAGGCCACGCATGCTGCGGCAGGTCCTGAGAATTTTCAGGAGACTAATTAAAGATTAATTGTAGTATTAATTAATTAATTAATCTGGTGGAGAAAATGCGAAGACAGCTCAACATTTAGCCTCTGGCGTGGGTACTATTGGCTTCTTTTAGCCAGATTTGTAGTGAGAACCAGAGCAAAAGGCACAACATAAAAATGTTAAAAAGGTAAATTTTGGCCCACAAAGAGTCATGTGTGAAGATGAACAAACGTACACAGACACAGCAGCAGTGTCAGGGCTCTATAGTAGAAAGACCTGGATTCGAGCCTCGCTTCTCCCTCTTGTGCGTAATCTCTCCAAGCCACACTCCATATATGAGTATTAATATAGATAAAACCCTTAGCACAATTTTCTGTATACAGTAGGAGCCTAATAAATTGCAGCTCCCTTATTATCATCATTGTTGCTTGTTGCATTGTGGCCCAGAGACCATCCCCAACCTTCTCATTTTGGATGTGAAACTTGAGGCTCACAGAAGTCAAGAACTGGCCTAAGATAACATAGCAAGTCAGTGGCAGAGCTGGTACCAGAACACAGGGCCTGGATTCTCAGGCCACTGCTCTCCCACCACTTGTCACTGCTGCACACTGGGGGTGCGACGAGGCGTGGAGGAGGAGAGATATGAGGCACTGCCACGCATGCTGCTGCCCTGCTGCGCACCCGTCCCCACCAGGAACTCAGGAAGTCCTCAGTGATGGAGAGCAGGCCCAGGTAGCAGCCCCTGGAGCAGGAGGCGGTGCAGGACCGGGCTGGCTGAGCTCAGTAATGCCCGTCTCCCTCATCTGTGACCCTGAGCCCCTGGGCAGGGCAGGCCCATCTCACAGAGTAGCTGCAGCCTCAGTCACCCCGTGCTCGACCCCTTACCTGTGTCCTGGGTCACAATGGGCTGGCAGTGGGCACAGGAGGCTGAGCTGCTGCCTCTGAGGATGGTTTTAGGGAACAGGACATGGTAATCCTGGCCTGCGGGAGAAATGAGCCATGAGCATCAGCCCCCTGCAAAGACGCAGAAGCAGGAAGGTTCCTGCCTTACAGTTACCCTTCCTCCTCCCATACTGGCCACTCCCTGTCTGTCTCTCATGTGTGCACTTGTGAGCACACATATACCATGCATGTGCACACACAGGCCCACGAGTGTACACACACACACACACACACACACACACACACATATATATATAACATGTGGACTGTTTATTGTGAGCTTTCTGCAGATTCTGGTCCTGGAAGCAGCTGCGAAGTGCTTCCCAGTATGGAAGTGATCAACACCCTCCGTCAGGCCAGGATGTAAACTGGAAGTCATTACAGAAAGGGACACTCTCCCAGTCTCTGATGCACTGATGTGGATCTGGGTGGCTTGGGCCAGGGGGTCCATGCATTTGCTCCCTGCACTCTGGGTGGCTGTGACAATGGGGATATCATAGCAGCTCAGACTCCTAGGTTTGCAGGAAAGACTCGTGGGGTAATATCTGTGAGGTCACCGCCCAGCGCCTGGCAGACGGAAATCTCTCCATGCCACCAGAAAGCTCTTGGGTCCTTACTATCCCCTGCCTCCCCCAACCTCAAGCCAGTGCGAGAAGATGCCTGAGCTTTCTCTTCCCTGTGCTGGGCGATCACAGCTGGTGCCGTATGTGGCTCTGGAGCCCTGCACTGCATTGTGGTCTTGGTGTCTGTGTCTCCCTTGTGACACATGCCAGAGAAGCGTCCCTTCCTGCCTCATTCCCAGCATGTAGGGATGTGGAACTGCCCTCCTTGATCAGAGGGGTGCTGGTGACAGCCACGCCACATTTACTGTCATTACTTATTGTCATTGCTTCTGCAGGACAGTCAGTTTCGCCAGGCTGGAAACCAAGCGCACACTCTTTTTCAATGTTAAGCTCTTAAAAGCGCTACGGGGAGTCCCTGCAGGCCCTGCTTGGGCAAAGCCAGGCGTTTCCAGGTCATGAGAAGCATCAGCTGCTGGGAACCGCAACCTGAGGCTAAGCCAGTGCAAAGACTGCAACAGTCAGCCTTCCCCAGGACGGCAGAGTAGGTCACGCGCCTGGCTGAGCCAATGGGTTAGGTTCTCCCAGAGCCGAGCCCGGCGGAGGGGGAGTATCCGCCCGTCAATGAATGAGGGACGCAGGTGCCCAGGAACACAGAGCCCCGCCCTGACGGACACCAGGTCTAAATGGCCCACTGGCCACATGGCAAAGGTGTGCCATGGCGGAGGAGGCTCTGGGAGGCTGTGCCCACACCAGCTACCCGTCTGGCCCACCTGTGTACTGGCCCTGGAAAGAGACCCTGTCTGGCTGTCTGGAAACACTTGTTCCTCTTGTGCTGTCCAGAGCTGTGTGGCGACTGTCCTCCGAGGTCCTGATCTTCCCAGACGGCGGCTGCGGGGAGAGGGGCTCACATTCCGAACCTAGGGTGGAGACAGAGGGGCATAAGCCATGGCAGGTTCGGGCGCTAGGACGATGTCTGCCTTCTTACTGGGGACTTGCTTCCCGGGAATACAGCCCACACCTCCACTCCACTTTCTAGCCACTCAGTAGGGCCACAGCCTGGTCCAAGAAGCGAGCAGAGCTGGGGTCAACCTGCGGGGACTCTGGGGGCTACACTCTGTCAAGCCTGGGTGCTGTCGGGACTCAGTGTCCTCATCTGCAGGAGGTGGACAGCACAAGGCGCCTTGCAGTGGTGGACCACCGAGGTGGTACCCTGAGCTCTGTAGACAGCTGCTGTGTGATACGCAGTGGCTACTACCGGGAGCGCGTAATGTCTCAGCGTACCACCAACACCCTCTGATCGGCAACGCAGCTGCCGGGCTCCCCGGCCACTGAGCTAGCAAGCCCCGCACGGCCTGCTGAGGTCAGTTCCGGCAGGCAGTTACTTACTGAGGGACAGGCGGGGCACAGAGGAGGACCGGGGCCGCCGTCTGCCTGCAGACCAAGCTCGCTCTGTATCTTCAGGATTCCTGGACAGCCTCTCTGTGGATTTACTAGCAACAGAGAAGAGACACAGTGTCACTGGATGTGGGTCTGTGCAGAATGCATGTGAGCCATGGAAAGGCCATGCCGAGAGCTGCCTGTGACCCAGCGGGAGGAAGAGCATGTAGAGGTCAAACCAGACTGGAGTCAGTCTCATGGGGAATGGCTCTGGGCCTGTGAATCATCTTCCTCATCTGTCTTCTGAGAGGGATGAGAAAAGCTATGATGTCAGAGAGCAACTCAAAGGCTTAATGGGATAATATTTACCAAACCCTTAACTCAGGGCCCACTGCTGAAACACTGAGAAGAAGCGATCCGACTTTACAAGTCATCTTCACGAATGAACGGCTACTGACCGAGTGTGTGGACCCTGCAGGAGGTCCCGCTCGTCGGTTAGGAGGGGGATTCGGGAAGATTCTTTGTCTAATGCTGTATTACTCACGCGTGACTTTAGATATTCTTTTATGCCTCAAATACAACACAATGAAAAGCTACAGAGTGAATAAACAATGGTGTGAATGAATGACAGAGCACAGTGGCAGTGGTTGAACCTGGTGGCTGCAGGGAGCAAGGGGCCAGACAGTCTCTTCTGCAGGACACAGAGGTCACCCACCTGCCACTGTGGGAGCCCCAGGTGGCTGAAGAATTGGTGGTTCGATCCCGGGTGCGGGCAGGACGGTCAGAGGCAGACGAGGGGCACATTGGGCTGCGCTGGGAAGGTGGCTGCAGGCTGTCCTCTAGCCGCAGACGGAGCCGGGACACCTCTGTTTGCAGCTCGCGGATGGCCTGGCTGGGGTGGGGAATGGGACAGAAGCACAGAACAGATGCGTAAGGAACAGAGCCCGAGACCTGAGCGTTTCCCAGATGCCCAGGCCTTCGGCACGCTGCAGCAGCCACTGGCCCAACGTCTGCCACGAAGTGACTGTCAAACTTCGCTGTTCGTCCACGCTACGTGCCTTGACACCTGAGTTCATTCCGCGTGAATTCCGTGAGCACCTCAGAACCTTGCATTGAAGACGGCCCGCCCAACACACGGGAAACACCAGGACAAATTCCGAAGACCCACACGAGGGTGCACTGAAAACAGTCCACCTGAAACTCTCTATCCTGACTGGCCCAGCCTGGGCCACCTTCCTGACTCTGCCTTTCTCCCAGAAAACCCTAGCGCAGCAGCTGAGCCTGGCCCCTCTCTGCCCTTGCTTAGCCTCCGCTTCCTGGCCTCCCCCAAACCTATCCTACTGTTCAGCTCTCCGCTCCTGGCAGAAGACACTCATTTGTCTCCCCAGCCCTGAGCTGGCAGGCAGGGACCAGGCTTCCCCGTCTCCTGTCCCCAGACACCGTTGCTTCTCTGGTCCTAGAAGCATTACTGAACCAGAGCCGGCTGTAAGAGGGAGCAGGGTAAATCATGTGCATGGAGCACAGGCCGGCAGAACCCGGGTGCTTCGGCACTGTGGCACTGAGCAGGCAGGGAAGGCAGGGTGCTGCTGCAACCCTGAGTCCCCCGAACTTAGTCCAACCTCTTGTTCACAAGGCTGGGGAGCAATCCTGACTGTATCTCTCTCTGCTCAGTGCCCACATCACTGTCACCCTGTGGGTTCTGTTGGCACCACCCTGTTGACAATGCCACTCAGGCATCCTACACACAAGGTGCCCTCCCGTGGCCCAGCTCTCTGAATCCACACCACAGTGGCTTCTGGGGCTCCCCTCAGGGTCAGTTCTTGCCTGGTGCTACCTCCAGCGTCCATGAGCTATCTGGTGAGTGTGCAGGAGGCACAGAGGCCTGGCCCTGGCCCTGTGGCATGGCATGTGTACAGAGCTAGTTGGTTTCCCTGGCAGTGCCCAGGGTGACACTTGTTGGGGCTTGCAAGGCATATGGGCAGCGAGGGTGGTGGCTACAGGACAGTGAGTGCTCTGGACCCTTGTTAACCCTTGAGTGCCAGGGCTCTGGCTGCTAAGCTAGGGCCTGGGATACCCACTCAGGCTGGCAAGTGGGCATCACTGCCCCCCTCTGAGCTTTGACTCTTTAGTCCCTGAGTCCAGGCTCACACTGACACTCATCTTTCCCTGCAAACCTGCTCCCCACTCTCCCCAAGGCATGAGCACTAAGCCGATTGCCTGGCCGGGAGTTGGCATCCTTCTAGATCCTTCTCCTCCCTGGGCACCTCTGGGGTCAACCAGCTTCTTGAGGGTGGGGGGAGTTGCTCCTTCTCTCTCACCATTCCTTGGCCTCTCCTTGGCACTCCCCCAGCTCTGTGCTCCTGCTGGGGCGGCCAGAGAACTCTTTCTGAAACACAAACCCAGCTCACTAAAACCCCCTGCCATGCTCGGGAAGAGACTGCACCCCCACGGAGCATTCAGTAAATGCCTCTCTGTACCGAGCTGCTGTTCTGAGCTGCACATTGTAGCACTTGAGGTCCTATATGGTCTCCCCTGGCTGCTTCCCTGCGTTACCGCTCAACACCACCACCTCAATCCCAAGGCTCAGCCATCATGAACATCTGGCTCTTTGGAGGTGACAGGTGCTCTCTTGCTCCCAGTTTCCTCTGCAGGTGCTCTTCTACCTCTCATCCTTTGGTCTCCACTGAGATACCTCATCCTGCTCCTCCCTGAAACTGCCAGCCCTGCGCTGCCATAGCCGAGGCCTCTGCCAGCACTCTATTTAACACGCTGGGTGCACTGCCTGCTGGCTTTGTCCATCCCGCAAGATGCTGAGCCTCCAGGACAGTGGCTCGTCCCCTGACTTGTTCCCAAGCACAGGCATACCTAGGCAAATGTGCCTTCACTGATGCTAGGGTGGCTGCTGGGGTAGACACAGCCCACCCAACACCTACAGCTAGCCATCACTGTGCACCTGGCAATGTGACCTCAAAGGCCAAGATGACCTCAGAGACCCACAAGCAGCCTCTCTAGAGAGCTGATACCCTACCCTGAGATGGCAGGGGGTTGACCATCTGCCTCCCCATTCTTGTGCAATCAGAGAAGAAAGCAGGAGAGGAGAGAAGGGAGAGGGGAGAAGGGAGTATGAAAGAAGAATCTCTTAGTTGATAGACAATGAAAGAACCAACTGCAGAAAACATGTCTGTCTTGAAGGGAAATGGAGGCAGGGGAGATCTCAGTACCTCTAGGTCATTTCCTGTTGGCTGGTGAAGTGTCTTCAAAGTCTAGATCAGTGAGGTCCTGGAGAAATAAACTTGATATGGGAGGCAGGACACCTGGGTCCCCTCATGTGCGAGCTGGTCGGGGCCACCTCGCTGTCCCCCGGCCCCCGCCACTCTGACGTGTGAGTTTGAATTATGCAACTTACTCTCGCTCTGTTCTGGTGAGGAGAAGGTCAAGAGTGGTCTCTGCCGGTCCAGGGGGAGATGGGGCAGCTCCAGGGACCTGTGTGGGCTCAGGGTTGGTTGTCCTTCTGGGAAGCAGATGTTCAGGAATCTGCTTTCGGTCCTGGAACTCTGAGCCAGGGAGCCCTAGTGAGGCAGAGAGAGGCCAACATGAGTTGAAGCAGAAAGGACCCTCAAAGCTTCAAGACGTGGAGCGGGATGACGCTGGGGGTGGGACAGGGAGATGGTGCTCAGTTGGGGTCCCAAAAGCAGGTCCTAACCAGTGCCAATGACCTGCTGACCTCAAAAGCAGACGTTCTGATTTGTGCCAGGTGTGGGGCACTGAGCTGCTTCTAGGATGTCCCATACCCATTAGACAACAGACTCAGGTCTTTAGGACCCTATTCCTGCCACAAGGAGTTCACTGCTCCTTGCCTTGGCACTTGCAGTCTCTGTTACCATCTCAATATGTCATGCCAGGACTGGTTTTAGGTGCCACACCTTTAGGTGCCTGCTTCTGGGGGCAGCAAGAGACACTCTGAGCTCTAAAGGCCAAACTACCACCCTGGTCCAGGCACAGCAACAATGGACTGTGTGGTGCACTGAGCATTGCATAAGGCACAAACCCCTGATACCCAGAAGGATCAGGGTGACTCTCTAGAAAACTACACTGAGCACAAAAGCCTATCCGGAGAGCTCTACACTCTATGATTCTTTTTATACAACATTCTTGAAACAAAATGGTAGAAACGCAGATAATGAGCACTTGCTGGGAGGGTAAGGTGTGGCCAGGAAGAGGCACAGAGAGCTCCTTGCGGCCCTGGAGACATCAACCTTGTCAGCTGCTGGCTGCGACGCTGCCCCTCACTCTTGCAAGGTATTATCACTGGGGGACTCGGGAGGTTGTGGGTTCTCCGTGTATTTATTACCTCTCACAGCTGCATGGCAATCTACAGTTGTCTCACACATCCAATTACTAGTTGTTTTAAAGATTGAATCTTAAAAAAAAAAGGCAAAGCTAACCTGAGGTGTTCTGTCTGGGGGAGCGGGGACAGAAGGCGCTCGTCCACGTGGTGCTCTGGGGTGCTGATCTCTTGGTCTGGGTTCACTCTGTGAAAATTCACTATCTGTGTTCTCATCTGTATTTTGTTTTAGTTACAGAAAAGGGTCACGTGCATTTTCTAAGGGTATAAAAGCGAACTGCAGGTAGACGTGCAGAGATGGAACACGTTCGCTTCCAGTGCTTAGTAACAAGGGGCAGGAGGGGGCTGCTGCCCCGCACGCAGGATATGGTGCCATTTCAGGTTCATGTGTATATAAACAAACATACAAGGCTAGTGCTGTGGAAAACTCGGCACAGGCATTTTTTTCTTTTGTCCCCTCTATCTGTAATTTCAGATTTTCCTGCATCAGCCTATATAGTATTTTGAACCCTAAGAGTAATGCCAGCTTTTCCGTTTCTACATTTTTCCATCCCTGCAGTCCAGTTGGGCCAGGTCCTGGGTGACCCAGGTCCCAGCCAGCCCAGACCCCCCTCACTCACCCATTGCCACTGACAATGCCTGCTCCAGGTGGGAGGCAGGTGTCCCATGCTGGGAGTGACCACTAGTGCTGGAGACGTTCCGCGTGGCTCGGTGCCTGGGGGTGCTGGGCCCAGCCTCTCTCCGGGGGACCAGAGGACCCCTGGCCTTAGGGTGAGGGTTTCTCATGTGGGGCACAGATGCAGTGACATGCTGGGGAAACGTTCCTGGGGCGCTGGGGGACAAGGCAGGGAGAAACTTGTGATCACAGATAGAGGCTGTGGGGGAGGGGGTGGGGCCCAGCTTCCCAGGCAGGACAGTATCATTGGGGACACACCCCTGTGATCCTCCTTATCCTTTATAAACTGTGGAGCAGCAGACAGCAAACCTGATAACTCATATACGGGAAATAATAAAGCTCCACTTACTGTTTAGAAAACAAAGAGAGTTTCTTATCCTTCCTTAGCGCACAGCAGGGTTGCCAGGTGGGGCTCTCCAGGGGCCTGGGCCCCTACTGGTGGCCTCTAGTCTCCTTATCACCCCACCCTCACCCACCTCTCACCAGGCCTCCCCCTCTCTGGGTCCCAGCCTAGTCCCCCATGGAGCCACCCTAAGTGCCTTCTGTCTTTGGCTTCTCCTCACTTCATCCTCTCACCCTTGAAGCTGTCATTCATTCACCCACTCACTCATTCCTTTCTCCAATCACTGTGACTCCCAGTTCCTTGCTAATGGGTTCAGTGACTATGCCATTCACTTCCCATCTATCACCTCTGCTCTGCTCTGCTCTATGCAAAAAATGGGGGAAAGGATCCCTGATGGGGTGAAAGGAGGCCCTGTGATCACCCAGACCATTGAATCCCTCTGAGCCATCACAGGCACTCTGACTCCCAGGCTATCCCAGCAGTGACACTGAAGGGATAGTAGAGGGGTCCACAATACCTGAGGTGGGAGAGCCGGTGCTCAGGGGTCTGGGTGAGGGGTGACACTCGGCTGGTTTCTGAGCCCACGAAACCACTGTCTGTCTCAGGGGAGGCCATCCAGGGCTCCTGAAAGAGGCAGTGTCCCTTTAAGTCTGAGGAATGTGCCCACGACACCTGGGAAGCCCCTCTTCCTCCCGATCCTGGCCTGGACTCATACTCCAGAGGCTCCCAGCTCCTCCAGGAGAGGGAAGCCAGGGCAGGGGTGAGGGTCCTCAGGCCTGCAGGCCCAGGGCCAGCACGAGCTGACACAGGGACCCACATACTAACAGTACTCTGAGCAGGACTCTGGGGTTGCTCTAAGGGTGGCAACCTGAGCCCTGGGAGAGACGCCTTTGCAGATGAGGGATGGAAAGCCGAGTTCTATTTGAGGACCCTCTGGCAAAGCCTGGAATGCCATGGTCTCCAGAAATCCTCAGATCCAATGTACTGGAAACAAAACTGGCTAAACACACACAGGCTGGCCCTCTGGGTCCTATGCAAGACACAGAGAGCTCAACAGGGGACACAGACACTGTCCCTGTTGTCCTGTAGAAGGGGGACCAGGGCTGATCAGGACTATGGTGTGTGTGTGCACATGCACGCACACACATATACACATTTTCCTAAGAGCTGTTGGTAGTCACATTTTGGTGGTGGCCTGTGGCCCCTACCACAGTGCAGATGATTACTGCATGGTGGCAGCTGGGATTCCCAGGGCAGACAAGTTCGGTGAAGAGTCATAGCTCTCTAAGGAAGAATGAGAGTCCTGGCAGAGGACAGGCTGAGTGGCACAGGAGGCATCCTGAAGAGCAGTGCTGTGGTTGGCAGGAGTCAGAGAAGCAGCCCTTCTGAGAGAGGCTGGCATGTGCAAACGTCCAGGGACAGGGGGCTCAGCAGGCCCAGTGAGCAGCTACGCGGCTCTGAGCCAGCCCAGCAGCACCAACCTGAGGCAAAGTCTTCTGCGCGAGGTGCTCCGAGAGGCCGCTCCCCTCCAGGCTGCTCAGGCTGCTCTGGTGAGATGCTGCGGCCGTGGTGCCTGCTGAGCTGGGGGGTACACCGGGCCCCAGAGGAGCTGCCTGAGTTTTACGCAAGCCTGACAGGCGCCTGTGCCTTGCCTTGGATGTCTGGAAGCCTGGCAGCTTCCTGGAGACCATATGCTCCACACCGTCCCTGCAGGAAGGAGGAACAACATCCCTGAGACCTCGAGTGAGCCTGGGGCTCTGCCTATCATGGGACAAGACTTGGAGTCAGACACCCACAGGTGTCCATCTTGACTCTGCTTCCTTTCAGTTGAGTGGCCCCAGGTGAGGCACTTCTCCTCTCTGGACCTCATTTTTAAAACTGTAAAATGAAGACATCAGCATAATCTTTGCAGCAATGTACCAGAGCAGAACACCGTGCAAACAGGAAGTGACGTGACGTTTCCTAGACTTTGAGCATTTGCACGCCACCTTCCGGCTTCCGCTGTCCCATGGACTCCCATATCAACAGATTGCTCGTGTACCCATGGAGGGCTGGTATTTCATGTTACACCCAGAAACAAACTTTGAAAATAAACACGAGACAAGCAAGAGGAGAGCAGCATATTCTGGATAGATCCTGTCACCTGCTCTGGGCTCTGGACCGATGCCTGCTTATGGCCTGACCTTTGGCTGTATCTCTGTCCCGTCTGTCTGTCTCTGATTCTGTTTCTGTACCCCCAAAACAGACCATGTGAGGTGTTAAAACATAATAGCACTAACTGGACTTTCTCCTTGATATCATTAGGAGGTCGAAGAAGGAAAAAGAGGACAACCTATTTTGTGCAGCCTCTGTCCTGCTCCAAACCCTGTCCCAAGATGCCCAGGGGCTCTTCAAGTGCTCCCGGTGGCCCAAGTCTCACTGTAGAGAGATGGGTTGGGCTGGCCATGTCTACACTGGGAAGAGCAGTCTAGCTCCCCACGACCAATGTCATCCCTGTGGCTTCAGGGTGGAGTGGGTCACGTAGGGGCTCAGTGACTTACTGGGGAGGGGACCTGGGACTTTGCTCAGCCTGTGCTGGGTGCCGCCACGGGGGAACCCTGGTGGCTTCTGCTTTGCCTGAAGCTGAAGCTGGCCCATTGACTCGTGGGGTGTGATGACCCTCCTCCTCCTCCTCCTCCCCTTCTTCTTCCTCCTCTTCCTCCTCTCCTTCCTCCTCCTCGCCCTGCTGCTCTTTCTCCTCCTCCACCTGCAGGGCTTCCGGGAGGGACTTCACGCTGAGGTACCTGCAGAAAGAACAAAGACAGGCTGTGACCTCTGCCCAGGGGATCGGCTGAGCCCCAGATGCCCTGGGCGCAGACTCACCGCTCTAGGAGGCCGTGGAAGTCCTGCTCCATTCGCAGCTCCTTGTGCCTGAGCGGGGCAGGGAGGCCTCGTGGGCTGAGCTCTGTCTTGCTGCTGCCAGGGCTCCTCTCTCTGTCCACGTGCAGGGAGCAGAGGCCAGTGGTGGGCTGGGCCTGAGAGATGGGACCACGGTTAAACACAGCTTCCTAGCACCACCAGCACTCGGCTGACGCTGTGGGCTGCCCCACATGCTCTATGGCCACCTCACCAGCCCACCACCCTTTTGGGGTGATCTGCAGTACTGGCTGCAGTGAATTGAGGACCTACTATGTGCAGGCCGGAGACAGACATGACTTCTCACCAGTGTCACCCATACGCCTGTGCTACCCTACACACAGGTCACTGGGGCTCCAGTGATTTGTCCAAAGCCACATAGAAATGAGGAGCAGATTCCAATTCAGACTTCCTGCCGGATGCATCTTTCCTTATGTCTCCATTCCAGCCTGGCCATCCCAGCACCCCCTTCACTGCAGGATCAGGGGGCCCCTCAAGACGACAAGCTTGGGTTTCCCTGTTTGTGTCTCCTCCTCTGGGCTGCACACACTGCAGAGAAGTCTCTCCCAACCCCAGGGCCTGTGCTTACACCCTGCTGGCCAGCCTGCACCCCACCCACCTAACCCGCCTTCTCCTAGCCCTGCCCAGACCCTCGGCACCTCTGATAGGCAGGAACCAGAAGCTTGGAGGTACAGAGTCACCACTGTTGTCGCCATGTGACTGCACTGTACTCTCCTGCAGAAGGGAGGTGGTGGCGGTCTCTCAGGTGCTGTGACACATGGTGGGAGACTTGTGCCAAGACCCTTCCACACACAGCCTGGTGGCTCCACCCTGTGCTCGCAGCCCCATCGGCCCCTCAGCACCTCAAGAGAAAGCCTGGGCTCATCAATAGCCCTACCCTTTCTCTGATCCGCCAAATCTAGTCACATACCTTCTAAACCCATTTCTCTCCGCCCTGCCTCCCTCACCTCACAGGCTGGTCTACTCACAGACCTCTGAGGTCATGCCCTGCTGAAAACCCAATAGTTTAAGACTGAGCCCTTGATGCTACCTCTAAAGCCGTACATGATGGGGCTCCAGCCACATCTCAGACCATCAGGCCCCTCACGTGCTGGCCACAGGGCCTTTGCAAGGCTATAGACAGTTTCCCTGCTGGATGATTTTTCTCTGCTGCACTAGTAATTCCTACTCACTCTCAGATCTCATTTGTTCTCAATTCTTCAGGCACAATTTCTTTGACCTCCCTCAACCCAGTCTTATTGGCCTATGTCTATGTTCAGAGAAGCCTGTAATTCTAAAGCACAGATCAAAGTGATGGTTACATTCGGAAAACCCCCCAAGGGCGGAGGTCCCCTCCCTGCCTCTCCCCATCCCACCGAATGGCCACCATGTGTCACGGTGTTTGGTCTGTGGCACACATTTCAAAGTGACCAAATGGTAGCAGCCCACTGTTACAGACAAAGAGGTACCTCCAGGCGTGGGATCTGGACTGCTGGCGTGGACATGGATGCTTGACCCGAAGGAGCAGACAGGGGTGCTGGCAGGTGGGGGACAGGTGTGACCGGAGCACCGTCCAGAGCCACTTCTGCCCTGGATGGCTCGGGCTCCTGCTGCGTCTGGTCCACGTGGTCCTGCAGCTCCTCCAGGCGGATTCCCAGGTGATAAATCTCCGCCTCCAGCTCCCTGGAATGAGCCAACATCAGGACCCAGGGCCTGACAGCAGTAGCAACGCTGGGCACAACCAGAGCCCATGCCTCAGAGCAGCGACCCTGGGGTCCCTGTATAATCATCCTTTGATGATGCTGAGAACTTGAAATAAACGAGATGAGGGAAGACTCCACTGGGATGTGGGAGCCTTAGCCTTGATCACATCTAACAACCCCAGGCTGTGAGACCTTAAGTAAACCTGGATCCTCTGCCTCAGTTTCCCCATTGTTCACTCAGAGATTTCAGCTCTTATTTTCAAGGTGTCTTCTCACTGCAGAGCATAAAGGGACACAAATCTGAGTTTCCAAGTGTCCCATTGTTGGGGTGTGTTGCTAGTGGGCAGGCACTTTGTCTCTGTTCCCCTTGGGTATAATATAGGAGAAGGAAACGCCTTGCTCCTGGTGACTGCGGGCACCCAGGGCCTGTCCCATCTGTCCCTCTAGGCCTGCCACCCCAGCACCTACCTGCTGGGATCAAATTTCCGGGGTGTCCCCTGGGAGTCAGCAAGCTGGGGGGCAGAGGGTGGCTCCCTGCAGGCCCTGAGGTACTCCTCCTCCAGCGCCGTGTGGGCAGCCCTCAGGCGCAGGAAGCCCTGGAACACACAGGCCAAGAGCGCTGAGTGCCCAGCCCCACAGCCCGTGCTGCAGGCATGGTGGACAGACAGCGTGTCGGGTGCCTGACTCACTGGGACCCCTGCCATCACCAGGGGATGGCTGTAGGGGCTGGAAAGCTCTGTATGCACCTGCCTGGGGTGAGCCCCTTGCCATCGGAACTGTGAGGCAAAGACAGGACTTAGAGCTCGGCACGAGCCCTTCTGGCCCAGACTTTTAGGGACCAAACGCACCATGGCAGTTGCCCTGTCAAATAGATTTTCGCCATGTCCCTATGATCAAATGCTCAAGAGACCCTAGATCTTCATTCACCACTTGCAAAAATGTAAAAAATAAATTATTCACATCACTGTCTTCCCAAGTCCTTATGGATGAGAGACAGACAGCGCTGCTACAGCATGGAATGTGCAGGGATGACTAACACTGGCCGCAGGGGCTCTGAGCCAAGCACTCTGCACTTCTTCACCCTCAGCACAACCCTAACCACACGGGCGCTTTATCATCTCCACTCAAACAGGCTGCAGCTGGGGCACAGGAAGGATTGTTCAGGTCCGTGAAACTCTCGCCGTGGCTGAGCAAGTTTTATAACCAAGTTTTGACCTCAGGTCCAGAGCTCATGGTCCTGACAGTTAGTTACACGAGGGCCCTGGTAAACGTGACCATAGTTAATCCACCCCTGGACCACGGGAGGTGGGCCCAGGGTCCCTGGCTTCCTGTCCCCTTCCCACTCAACCCTAAGGGCAGACCGAGGCCAAGGGCAGGATGCAGTTCCCAGCCATGCTGGGTCTCCCAACAGCTCTCAGCCTCCCCAGATATGCGGGAAAGAAGCCAGAGAACAAGAACGTGAATTTTTCTTTTTGTTTTGATTTTTTGATCATTTGTGGCATGACATGGATCTGGAGGCCATTATGTTCAGTGAAAGAAGACAGGCAGGAAGAGACAAATGTCACATGCTCTCACCTACAAATGGAAGGTTAAAAAAACAGTCTGTCTCACAGAAGAGAATGAATTGTGATTTCCAGAGTCTGTGACAGGAAAGGGAAAGAGACAAATCATGCGTTCAAACTACAGAGAGTAAATCCTAGTGGTCTACAGCCCAGGGAAAAATACAGTCCACGTCGACTTATTATATTTTATAAAGGGCTGGAAGCAAGGCAGGCTTGGGCTCCCATAAGAAAATGATAAATGCTTAGGGATTTAAGCTTCCCCTGCTTTGATCACTACATGTTGGACACATGTATCAAATGATCACACTGTGCCCCATGATTATGTACAGCTATAAGGTGCCAGTGAACACTTTTTAAAAGGGATGATTTTGATTATCCATCCGCTTGATGCAACACATGATACGCATCCATCTGTAGCTGGGAAATGTATGCGATGTCCACTCAGCAGCCTGGGAAATACGCCATGGTATCTCCTTATGAGCCAAGGTCCTGCCTCAGCCACTCCAGGCCCATACTCTGTGTGTGCTCTGTGCCTGGCTCCCTGCTGCTGCTGCCGGCTGGGTCTGTCCGATTGGAGGGAGAATAAGACATCTCAAAGTGGGAGGAGAGAGCTGGGGAATGGGAAAGGCTCAGGGGAGTCCTTGCAGGGTCCCCCGGCCACTGCCTACACCTGTGCCATCCCTGCCTTCGACTCCTATGCTCCCCAGCTCCGCCTGGAGAGCCCTGCCTGCTCCTTCCTGTTGTCCTGGTGGAGGTGGCAGGAGGCCATGCTGCATGCATGTGGCTGTAAATATCAGCAGCTCCGAAGCCCAAAAAGAAAGGAGCCATTCACAGCTGGACTAAGGGCCTCCTCTCCTCGATGGACCACACTTTCCAAACTGTTGGCAACCACTTTTATAATGGAAAAAAAGGGAGAGCCGGAAAGATAAAGCCCTTTTCTAGTGTGTTAGAGGCAGTTCCATCAGCAGGGGTGGAGGTCACGACCCTGGACCTGAGAGGCAGGAAGACCTGGCCCTGACCTGTGGGTTGCAACATCACCATGGCTACTCAAGGCAATGGCTGGCTGTAACTGCTTCGTGGGGTGTCACAGTGACAAATGGAGTGCGGCCCATCCAGGGCTGACCACTGCTGTGCCTGGCTCACCACTACCAAGCCTCATGTGCGGGGCCCACTGTGATCTGGGGGTCACCGTTCTAGTGCGCTAAGTGGGAGCTACTGAAGCTGGGGCTCTCATCTGTCTCTTGCAGTTAAAAGGCTTCCGGGGCTCAGCTTTGGGACAGGGCAGTCAGGCGGTGCCATGGGCATCTCCCGAATGGGACAGTACCTTGACTTGGTCCTGGGGGGTGAGCCGTTTCGCCTGCATCAGTCTCTCGAAGGATTCCACCTGCATCGGGAGAGAAAGGAAGCAGGCTGTGTTAACCTAGACCCTGGGTCCCACACTTGGCCACATCCATGCTTTGGCATAAAGACCTGGGTCTGGCCTCATGGACTCAGGGAAGGGTTTCTGCCAGCAGAGAGTGGGTGCTGGAAATGGACTCTTCCCCTGGCAGCTTTGGGAAAAGTTAAGGAAGTTATTAACAATAAAGCATACTTATCCCGAGCAAGAAGACCTATGGGCGGGGGAGGGGGCAGAAACGGCCTAAAATGCTCGCCTGTGGACTAGTACGCAGGCACCAATAAGAGCAAGGCATAAGCAGGAGTTCTCATGCACAAACATCTCCAAGGCCTATGTTTCAGTACTAAATGCAGGAGCTACCCAGAGAGTCCTGTCGCTGCCACTTGCATAAAATATGCAGGAAATAGAGAAAGAATAAATATGTTTCCTCGTACAGTGGAATTGGTTCCAGGACACCAGCTCCTGCGGAGACCAAAACCCACGGATGCCCAAGGCCTTCTATAAAACGGCACACGGTTTCCACCTACTCGCCATGCACCCTCCTCGGGGGTGTGCCGAAGCCGACTTCCCACTGAATACACCTTTTGTGCTGTGTGAGTCTCTGCCATGCACAACTATGAGCTTTACAAAGGCTATTTTAATAAGGAAAAGGCAAGGGGTGACTCGGGGTTCACTTGCAGGCAATCTCTAGGCCAGTGAAATATACAGAAATCTACATAATATAATAATACTATAAATATAATTTATGTAACGTGTAGAATACAAATATGAGCCACGTGTATGAAACAAAGTTTGGCACTCTGGGAGGCTGAGGCAGAAAGGACTCAAGTTTGTTTAAGTCCAGCCTGAGCAATTCAGTGACTTGGAGTGACCCTGCTTTAAATTTTTCTTTAAATACGTCTAAGTTGGATGTAGCTCACTGTGAAGGCCCTGGTTCAATCCATAGCACTGAAAAAAAAAAAAAAGGTGAAACAGGAGAAGATAATTTGAACAATTTATTCCTTTGACTTCAAATATCATTTCAAATATCACTTCTAAAACTGACTGTGGTGACGGTGACAGCTGCCTACGAGGATACGAGGATACGGAAACACCACTGTGACATTTTAAGGGAGGGAATTGTATGCTATGTGACTCACAACTCAGGAAACCTTTACAAAAGGAGAGGGGGGGGGAGGGGAGAGGAAGGGGAAGAGGGAGGAACAGGCAGCCCTGGTGGTGCACACCTGTAATCTTAGCGTTCGAAAACTATGACAGGAGGACAACAGAAGTTCCAGGCCAGTCTGGGCTACATAGTGAGCCCCTCTCTTCAAACAAAGTGAAAAAACAAAAGATGGTGCTTCTCTGCAGGACTTGGCTTTATGAACATGGTTCGTGGAATAATTGCATTTACAGCGACTAGGAAGGTAAAGCCCAAGGAGTGGTTAAGTGCTCAGGGCCCAGTAGGACACCTTGCTTACTCATTTTACCCTAAATTAATTTATTAATTTGTTTTTCTCTACCCTTACTTCCCCTCTGCCCCAGTTTCCGCACTTCCGTTTTCAGAATGCAGTTAAACGTTAAGTATTTGCATAAGTTGCTTTCAGCACTTTTGGAGTAAGGCCAAGTGCGTAGTTACAGAGACCTGCAAATTCTCACAGTAAGTTGGAGTGTTTGATGACAACATAAAGACCCTCTGAGAGGCTACTGAGAGTTGATTTCTGTGGTGAAATGGGCTTGGACAGGGACTGATTTGTCCCGAAGAGGAAAGGGTTGGGGGAGGCTCCCTTGGGTCACCCAGAGATGCCTTTGAATGTACCTGGAGAGATTGTAACAGGAAGTAATGCCAAAAAAGAGGGCTCCAGCTAGTCCTGGTGACACAGAGGAGGAAGAGGAAGAGGAGGAGGGGGAGGAGGAAGAGGAGGAAGAGGAGGAGGAGTTGTTGTGTGGCCCCTAAGGTCGGAGGAGAGACTCAGTGCAGAGGTGGAGAGAGACAAGCCTTGAGCCCACATTGCCATCTGTATCTCCCGGGGCAAAACAGTGACCTACTCACCCTGGCAAGGAGCCGGCTGGCCTTAGAAGCCAGCACCTGGGTCCACTCTGTGGAGGGCTGGGCAGTGGCAATGCCCTGGCTCTCTGGAAGCCACCCCGAGGTGGGCATGTTGGGGTGCGAGGAGGGGCTCAGTTCTCCTTGGGCTGTTGGCCACCCTAGAAGACACAAGTGATAGGGACAAGGACAGTCCACCAACGGCCAACAGACTGAGACCTCAAGGCCCCCACATGTACCATCTCTTACAGCTCAGCCATCTTCACATGGTCCCGGGCTTGGGCTGGGCAGGGTGCTGCCCCTGCATACAGGTGAGCACCAGGTCCCAAGCTGGGAGGAACAGAGCTGTGCTGGCCTTGGGCTTCCCAGTAGTAGCTTGGGTTCTAACTGGGGAACAGCTGGGGCCCTGTCCCAACCCTTCCCCTTCAGCACTGTGTGACCCTCAGCCTTGGTCTCGTAATGGTCACAGGGAGACCACAGTGCGTCCTTCACCAGGAGGACGCAGGGATTAAACTGAGATCACCTCACAAGTGTCACTCTGACTGCCCAGCCTGGCTGTGGTCACCGCTCCCCACTCCCAACATCTCCAAGATGCCCAGTGGCAGAGCCAGGGCCCAGCAGGGTGCCCTTTCCCATCCATTTGACTGCTTCATGCCCAGACAGCAGCCTCTGCCTCCCCTGGCCCAGGGTGACCGAGGCTCCCAGAGCAGAGTGACGGGAGGAACCGCCTCCCCAGACTCACCTGCGGCCTCCGAGGCTTGGGGCTGCTTGGCGGGGTTGGACCTCCACTCCGCTGAGCGGGGCTGGGGGATGGTGAAGGACAAGACCTTGGTCCCCTGGGGCACCGTCCCCCTGCGGATGCTCTGGCTGGGACGGGGTGGGTCCGAGTACAGGTGGATCTGTGGGAGGGGGAGGCGGGCAGAGCCACGTCAGGGCGACTTCACTTCATCACTCCTCCGGCTCAGCAGCTCAGTGGCCACCCTTCCTAGTAACGGGTCCCACCCTTCCGTGGAGCCCTTGGGTGGCACCCCGAACTGGGTAAAGGGCTCCTGTGTCCTTTTGCTTTCTCTTGATGGCTGTCTTGAAAGGGACACAGGGCAGGGACCATCAGCCCCATTTTTCAGAAGAGAAAACTAACACACAGAGAGGTTAAGACACTGAATCAGCATCTCCAGCTGATAAGTGTTTGGATTATGATTACAACATTTCTCTATCTGCTCCCAAAGCAGATGGGTTATCCACTACTCACAACCGTGATTTACAGTACGTGTTATAACATAACCATATTATTGTATAACATAGCAAATGATGGTTGTTATTTCTTAATAACAACATTTCCAATAAGAATTATTATACTGATAATAAATAGCAGTGAATGACTGTCTGAAGGAATGAGCCACCAAGTGAACAAGTAAGTCCCCCTGGTTGTGTTTGTCCATCGTTGGAGGATGGGTGGGACAGAGTGAGCTTTACATTTACTGTCAGTGCCACCGTCATCAGCATCACCACCTCCCTGTATCACCATCACCACCATCACCACCATCCACACCATCACCACCATCCACACTACATCATCACCCTCATCCTAACGACTGCCATTTCTATGGACACCACAGAGGCAGCTCCACCAAAAAGCCACACTCCGGGGGTGCCTCATTATGATGTCAGGGAGATTATCCTATCGGCCCCCTGCAGCCCAAGGTTGGGACCAGGCAGCAAAGGATGAGCTGGCTGAGGGCCTCTGGGGTGCCCAGCAAGTGGCCTCTTCTGTCTACACTGTTCTTCAGGACCCAGCTATGGCAAAAAAATCTACTCCAAGTGTGCCTTGGCCCCATGCCTCCTCCTCCTGCTGAGCCTCACCAGATGAGAACAAAGCTGGATTTTAATAATCCCCTTGGCCATCTGCTCAGACCCGCCTGTGGGAGGTTGCCTAACAGCGCCCTGCTCTGCCCAAGGTGACCCAAATCCCAGGGGAGGACCGCCTCTCTCTGCCCCAGGTCCCCCCTGCGCAGCAAGTGAGGAAATTGGCAGCAGGTGGGGATGGGCCCTGGAGGGCAGTGGCCCTGCCGTCTGGTTTAGGATCAAAGAGGAACTTGAAGCAGAGAGGCCCAGAGCCTGGGCAGATGCCCAGAGCAACAGGTAATAGCAGAGGGTGGCCACTGCTGAGCCGCTCAGGCTTATGCCTCTCTGAACACAGCTGGACCCACCCCTTGGTGTTCCCATGCTGGATTGGCTCCCTCTGGGATTCTGGAGGAGGAGCAGGGAAACATTGGGTTAAACAAATGAGTATTCTCAGCACAGCTGGGCTTCTCACATCCTTTCAGATGCTAATGGATGTTATGAATGGGGCTGGAGGGGGCGAGGAGAGAGGAGGGAGCAGATCTTCAACTTGCAACACCACACAGAGGCCTCTCCAGGGCCTTCTGGACCAAGCGGGACAGTCAGAACACACTTGGCAGAACACACTTGTGTCACTCCCCCTAATTCCTTCTGGGGTGCCCTCTGGTCATCTCAGTTCTTCTGCAACCCCCTG
>PVJX010022679.1:0-30235 GCA_004027295.1 Dolichotis patagonum
GTCCCTTACATTGCCTTCTTGTGATCCACTTTGTTCTGTTTTGTTGTGTTTAATTTTACCCTTTTGATATAATTGAATGTATATGTGAGTGGATGAGATGGATGACCATATTGCTGGTTTTTTTTTTTTTGGTCAGATCATGGAACAGAACTGTTAACAGACTCACTGTTTGAATGTCTACTTTACATGTTTTAACTTTATAATTTGAACAACTATTTCCAAGAAGTCAGTATGTAATTTGCCAAGTAATAATCTCTTAGGGTTTTTTGTTGTTGTTCTTTTCCTTTTTTCCTTGGAATTCTGTATTGTTGCTACCCTTTATTCTGTTTTGTTTTTTTTCTTTCTTCTCTTTAAATAGAAAGAAAGAAAGAAAGAAAGAAAGAGAAAGAAAGAAAGAAAGAAAGAAAGAAAGAAAGAAAGAAAGAAAGAAAGAAGAAAGAACTGTGTTGTCCACCTGCTCCAATCTGGCTGGGCTTCCCATTAAACAGGACATCTGGATCTGCAGAGGGACCTGAGCCCACATACTCAGAGGGACAGAGCAGGAGAATCAGAGCATGTCCGTCCGCAGGTGGGGAGAGGCGAGCTCAGGAAACCTGTGCTGCTAGCACCCTGGCCCGGCACTCCTGTCCTTCAGTGGACGAGGAGCTCATCTCTGTGGTGTGAGCCTCCCATCCAGGAGCCACACTAACCGGAGGCCGAGTCCCGGCCAAACGCAGCCAGCTCTAGGCCTCACTCCACTGGGATTCCCGTGCCCAGAACCGCGTGTGGGTGCTCAGATTGTTCCAGTGAGTCCACAGTGTTTCCACCCTGCTAAACACAGGCGAGCACGCCACACTTTCTTATAATCAGTCCCGCCGTCTACACAACAGTAACTCCAGAGGGTGTGAATGTGTTTTCACAGGTGCCTTTATCAGCACAAATCGATGGGGTGTACGCATCAGTTCCTGTCAGTGCGGCCCCAGATCTGCCCTGAATAGAAGTTTATTTCACACGCGTCCTTCCAGTCTTCCTCATGAGCCATGATCGTTCCTGGCACATACGGAATGCGGAGCACACTTTCCTGAATTAATAAAATTAAGTCTGTCAGAATTGGGCCAGCTGGGTATTAAATTCAAACTAGTCCAAATACTGGCTGAACATAGTTGCAGCTTGTGTAGATCAGATATGGCATAAAATTTGTTTTGTGATGTAATATAAATTGTCAGAGCAATGCTGCTTCAAATTCTGGACGGTTTATTTTTAAAACGATATACGTCACACAGAAAAATAAAGCCTAACTTAACGTGGAAACAAATCACCTAGAAGGGCAATGGGACGAGAAGGGAAGTGGGCGCTGCTTAAAATCTAGTGTGGAGCCTGCGGAACACCCAGGACCTGGGTCCACCTAGGCTGGCAGGCGAGCGAAGGCCCAGGAGGAGGCTGCCTCTCCCTCAACTGGGAGCTGAGGTGCGCTAGCTCTACACCCTGCACTTTAGGATCAGGCACCTGCTGCTCAAGAGGAAACGCAAACCCTTACTGCAGCTAAAAACAAAAAGCCACAAGTTCTGTTTGACAAGATAGCCACATCGGTGATGAAGTCATCACTGCTAAGGGCAAGGCCCTTTGTGACAAACCCAGTATCGATTCCAGACTACAGCCACTGTTTCTACGATAAGATTTTTGTTGAAGCACTGTTTGAAAAAAAAAATCCAAATGTGTAGAAAGATTTTGAGAAACATATTATAAGAGGTCAATCAATTTTGTTATCTTTGTCATGAAACTTAGAACTGAAAAGGTAGACAGAAAATCTGGCCTGAAATTCAACACACACAGCTACTTGTCTGATGGAGCAAGAAAGCTAGCTGCTCACACTTTTGCCATTTTTAGTTACCATACAAAGTGCAAGAAAATTTATTTCATGGTTTCCTAGTTTTTTCTAAGTGCAGCAGGAGACAATTAAAAGAATAAGTTTTAGAGTGTAATTAAAGTAATAGAACAGTAAAGTAAGTTCATGTACCTGAATACGTTACATTAAGCTTTCAACCCCGGGAACTCATTCATCCAAGGGATGATCGTTCCCGGCAGGCAGGCAAACTGCTCGCAGACAGGGTCCCTCCTCACACGCAGCTTTACAATATCTGGAGAAGGAAACATTCATGCTTAACTCACAGAGAGACAGTTTGCATCAGTTCTCTGTTGTGTCTGTGACGCGGTCCACAGCACTGAGCCTCAGGCCACCGCCAGGTCAGCATCGACGCTGACCCACCTCACTCCTGAGAAGACTGAGGAACCACAGAGCCAATGAAGTGCCCAGGACAGACGGCCCGCTGGCGGGGAGCTGAGACGTGAACCTCACAGAGCTTGTGCCCTTCACTGCTGCACGGCTCACCCCTCAGATGCATCACTGTACACAGGGTGAATGGTGCAAAGGACACTGCCACCTCCAAAAATGCGCACACAAAGCCAAGTTTAACTACAGATGTCACGAAATGCATCCCACAAATTTGTGTTTTCAAGCCAGCTCGGGAAAAGCTGAAGGCCAGGGGAGGAGGGCATGGGTGGGCAGTGGTATTTCGTCTCAGTGATGGTGTTTAAAAAGAAGCAGGAAGAGGAAGAGAAGAAAGAAGAGCAGAGGGAGAGAAAGAGGAAGAAACAGTCGCCATTGTTACTTGGTTGGACATATTCCCCCAAACTGCGTTACAGTGAAGTTTGGTGTATTTTCCTATTCTATATTTCATTCAAAAAATGAATTTGAATTTTCTTGAGCAGAAGAAAGCAAGCTAAACTTTTTGTTTGTTTGTTTGTTTGTTTGTGATAGTGTCTCACTATGTAGAACATGCTATGTAGCCCAGACTGGCCTCAAACTCTCAACCATCCTCCTGCCTCAGCCTCCCAAGTACTGGGATTACAGGATTGCACCACCATGCCCAGCTAGCTGAACATTTTTTAAAAAGAGCTGATGCCCCCCACTCCGAGTCCTTGGGAGGGCAGAGCAGGCTTAGAGGGGTCCCAGAGGCTGTGCCCTGCACAGGGACTGAGGTGGCTCTGAGAGTCTCGGAGCCTCTCCTGTCCCCACTCCTGGTTTGAGCTCTGACTTCTGCCTCCCCCACCAAGGTGTCCGCCACCAGGCCCAGGGCTGAGCCCAAGGGGGCCGCCCACTCTCAAGCTCTGAGTCCCTAACCTGTGAGTGAACCAAGCCCTCTTCGCCCAAAGGTAACACCTCAGGCCTTTCAATTAGTGAGGAAACCCGAGTGACAATAGACAGGGACCAGGAAGCCAACTGAGGAGTCCCGGGAACAGCTCTATCTTGGGAAGATTGAAAACTGTCACGGTTTCAAGTGGACATTTGCACTTCTGGCAGCTTTTTTGAAAGAACTGGAAGCCAAGAAAAACACAAGAACCAGAAAAATAAAACCGACTGCTCACAATGCTAACATGTGAAAGTCTCTGTTAATTGGGAGAATAGTAAATTCATAAGCAGTGTTATAATTGGCAAAATGAAGCATGAGGCCTAAGAGATAAAAATCCTGTGTAGTGTCATTCCTATATCAAATCTGTTTTATTTATTAGAACATTCTGACAGCTAATCAACACAGACTCTGCATGGCGCACCATGAATCTTACAAACTAACACATGGAAAAGCACCCAGCACTCGGCTCAGATATAATAAATGCTTATTAAATGTCACTTCACTTGATAAGCTCTACCACCAACCATGTCCCCCACTCCCTTACAGTTTGTACTCTATATTTGGAGACACCCATTCCTCAAGTCAAAGCGATAAATTCAGGGGACAGACAGTCTAATTCAGTAGCTGAAGTTTACCAGCATCCACGGAACTGACCATCTGTGTGTTTGGTGGTAAGAGGCCCTCACCACAGTCACCCCTTCGCCTCTTCCTCTCTACAGACGTTGCCAGTTTATCAAGACCTGTCTGGAGCTCAATGTAATTCCTTGACATTATTCTGGGAAGGAGATGCCAACACAACCTTCTCTGAACTGAATTCAGATGTCTCAAAATCTACGCACAACCCAACTAAAAGGTGAGGTGCTGCGTGCTGCGTGCCAGGCAGTCCACAGTGCTTACGTCCCGTCCCTCACCCCTGCTGTGTCCGACGTGAACCCAGCACCCAGAGAGACTGCACTGAGAGACACGCGTTCCGCCGGAGCAGGGGTGGAGAACCCGGGCTCTGGGACAGAGGCACCCCTGACAGATTTCAGCCCCTCAGCCCTGCTGGTCTTGAAGGCCAGCAGTGCAGACTCTGCTCTCTATCCTGTGCCTGGACTGGAGCCGAGATGGTGCCCTGTGGGGCGAGGAAGAGAAGTCATCAGTGCCCACCAATGTGGAGCTGTGGGTAGAGGCCTCCGCCTCTTCCTGAGCCTGGGCAACTGTGCCAGCCTGTGTACCCTCATGGCTTAGGAGGGGGAAAGCCAACCTCCAAAGCCAGTTATGTGGGATCTCTGTCGCACACCCTGAACCTGGTGCTCGGGGCACCAGGGAGGGGGCACAAAGGCAGGTGCTCCCCATGGAGCAGTTCATCCTCCCTTGGGACCTCAGGACTCCTTCCTGGAATACAGACGAAACCGGAGAGAGTCCAGGGAGTTGGAAATCAGCGTAAGCCTCAAACTAGGCAAGGCAACTTGGAAAAGCAGTTCCAAACTCACTGAATACTTTTCTTCATAAACTAGAATATAACCTTAGCCCACTGACTCTTTTTCTTCTTAGTATGACAAAAATAAAATATGCCAAAATGTACAACACATCAAGTTCTTACTTTGAGTGAGCTCAAAAGGCAAACTGACATCTGTCTGCCTCTCTCTGTTTCTCTTTCCCACTCTGATTTTAAATCTGTAAATACCTTGGCTTTGGGCTACAGATGGGGTGATGTCAAAGTACATTTGATCCAGAGCAAAGTCTGAAGTCTGAAGTCTGAAGTCTGAAGTCTGAAGCAAGCTGCTGTGCGCATGCCCAGAGGTTCGGACTCACGCATGGTCCCAGCCAGGTAGGTCTCCTCTGTTAAGTTCCCCTCTGGCCTCTTCTCTAAGCCTACGAGAGTACTAGCTGTCACACTACAGTGAAACTCAGGTGCAATCTGGAATTTCTGACTGTTGGGTATTTTTCCTGCTGTGACCAGGCAGCTGTGAGACACTAAGTGAGTCACTTGTGGAGGCCAGGAGTGGGGGACGAGGTAGGGTAACCAAGCACTCCACAGAGTGTCTGGGCACAGCGGGGCTCCATAAATGTCGGTGCTGCTCATTGCAGGGTGGCCATTTGCCAAAGACGCCTGTGATTCTGTGTACTGAGCCTGACCCTCTTCCTGGGGAGCACAACCCCTGGGCAGCCACTTGCACCCCAGCTGCTATGGGTACTCAGGGCGGGCGAGCAGCCCACAGATTTGCAGAGTGGCTGAACAGAGTTGGGAAATGAGTCCACATCTGTGACACAGAATAAGGTAAAGACGAATAGAAAACTTAGCAACGACTCTTTAGTTTTAGCTACTTGAAAATCACACCAAACCCATGTGGCTCTTTTGATCCAATAATAGTCAAATCAATACTCACAGGGTTATTGGGTTTCGATCGTGAACAAAGTTCCCTTCTTATTAATAAAATAATTATTCCATTCACAGTACAATTCTAAAAGAACATAAGGGAATAACTAAGTCCCATGGCTTTCACAATGGATATACATAGTGTGAATATACGTGAACACCAAGCTGAAAAATAAAAGCTGCTAGTGGGAGATAAGCATTTTCACTCTTTATGTCACTAACAGTTACAAACCTAGAATAAAATCAAGAAAAATAGTTCCAGAATGGCAAAATTCACTGGAATTGTACTTTGTAAAGGACTGGAGTGAACAGGAATGAGAAGATGAAGCAGGCAGAAGCACTCTGTGAAGTGGGCACTGTCACACAGCACGTGTGAAAAGTACGGTCTCCTGAGATGACTCTGGAGTCAAAAATCCAAATGCAATCAAAAGGTTAGAAAGCAGAAGATTGAGTTTCCTTCGTCTTCATCTGGCGTCTAGTTAAAAAGTCTGCACGTCATGTGTCATGCTGCAGACGATCCAGTCCAATTTAACACTCTCCAGTGCCCCCAGCTGCCTTCCGCCTTCCCAACCCACAGGCAAAGCAAGAAAGAATGGGTTCTTTGACTGGGAAAAATGAAACTTAGTCCTAGGTCTGATCATTTCTTTTAAGGTACTGAACTACAGACATTTTGCTTAATTTCGTTCCAACTCATTTGTATTTGAGTGCAGCTAACTTAGGATACATACACTATAAAAAGACCTCAAGTACCAGACCTTAGTAATCCCTAGGTGGCTGCATGCAAAGCAGATGTTCTGTGATGCTCTCCAGATGCAGCTGTAAGCACGATTAATTAAAGACAGCGCCACGTACAGGGCAGCACACTTCAGTGCATAGTTAAAACCACATTAGCGAACAGGGAGGTTAAGCGCGGGCCAGAATGGCTCAGCTGCAGAGAGGCCACAGGGGAGATCACGCGCACTGATGCGGTGCTGATAACTGGTCTCGCCAAGGAGCCTTGGTAAGCAAACAGTCGCTCGGGCTTGGAGCCCACAGTGGCTCTGGGAATTACACAACCACCAGCTTTGTTCAGAGCCTGCACCCTACGTGCCATGGTGAGGGAAGATCGAAGTTAGTCATTCAGGAAACCTTTGGACAACTGAGACGCCTTTTAACACTGTAAGAAAACAAAGGCCTCAGAAAACTCAGACCAAGTGCATTTTACCCAACTGTCTAGAATTTTTCTGTTTCCAGCAATCTTAGCTCACTCTGTGCATTTTACCTGTGCAATACATTGCATGGTCCCTCCCTGAGTGCTGTCTTCTCTCTTGTGCACGCTGTGATCCTCTCTCTCCTTCTCTCTCGCTCATTTAGCTCAACGCTGTGGGCACTGAAGAGTGGAGTCTTGAGGCCCCTCCTGGGGACAGTGAAGCCCACTGGAGCCCCAGAGACCTGGCCTCAATTCAGTCTTTCAAAGCTCAGCCTCAGACACAGCAAGGCTGCTGACTGATCACGTGAGCATGTTTTAGGCTGAGCTCTTCACATGGAGTTCAGCTTGGTTTTCACCCCTGTCTCACTCAGTTCCAGCAGCATCTTCTCCAGACAGAGAAGCAGGCAAGGTGGTTAATGCACAGACGGTAAGGCCACCTTGGGTTAAGCAGGGGGACTCAGTCCCTCACCGAGTACAACGCTGCCTGCTTACCCCCTGTCTGCAGTGCTGCAGGATGGAGTCAAAGACGACAGGACGCACCTGAGCTGGGTTCCCTTAGTTCTGTCCTCGAATCCCCTCAGAAGATGCGACCCTTATTTTCCATATTGCCACAGAGAGAAGCCTATCAATTTTACTCTAACATAATTGTAAAAGATTTCAATTTGTTCTTAAGTGGTCAATTGTAAAATGTTCTGTCTTTATAAAGTTTAAAAATCTATCATGATTTAACTGATCAACCCAAATCATATAAAATCATTCCCATTCCACATTTTCAACTTGTGAGATGTCTGCCCCTTCCAGTTCAGCCTCTAAAACTCCACTTTGTAACCTGAATGGACTGGGTCATAATATCTGCAATCCAAAAACTGACACAATCCATTGAGTGGCATTAAAGTCATGCCACAGATGGGACCAGTTTCAAGTGGCATTTTGTTCAAAACACAGCAATGAGCAGAAGGATGGAAAACAACCCCACTCTGTTCTAAAACGAAAGTGATCCTGTATGATAGATGTGAGGGATCGAGCAGCCCTGGGCTGTCCTGCGCTGGGGGATCTACTCAGGGGCAGCAGACCTGAGGCTGACCTGCCCGAGTCACCACTCTTGTCCCCGTGCCTGGATTGGGAGAGGCCTGCGGTGTGTGGCACGGTGTGTGAGGCGCAGTGTGGACACCATGTGCATTGTGGTGTGGACACCTTGCAGGGTCCTCACCTCTTGCTGCTAGGATCGTATTTTAACTGAGCTTGTAGATCATCCCGTCTTAATTACCACTGGAAAATGACTTCATAAAACGGAAAACTTCTCACTTGAAGTTAACAGAAACCTCACACTGCCCCAAACCTCACACTGGTCAAGGTCACTGGACATCACTGGCTGCCAGTCCCCGAGGCCCCACTGTGCCCACCCTGCTGCACCTGGAGCTTGGGCACTAAGAGCTTACTTAGCAGATAAAAGCCTAAGCTCTCTCTGGGGAGGCAACAGGAAATGAGCTGATCTTGCCTATGGAGACCGGAGCGATGCCTGTTACTGTCTTGGGCTTGGCTTGGAAGCTGGGCCCCTGCCCCGCAGCACCCTGAGGAGACTGCAGTCGGGCACAGCACCCTCTTGAAGAGGGCAGAGCCAGGCTGTCCTCTGAGCGCTCGTCCTCCTATTGTGGCCCACGTTTTCCGTGCTGTGGTCATCAGCGTCGCTGCAGTGCTCTGCCCATGAAGAGCACACTGGACGTGAGATCCTCTACAGTGCCAGCCAACGTGTGTGTGGCCAGCTCAATGGCTTGGAAGTGTGGAGTTGTCTTTTACATCAGCAGGATAAACCTGAGGGGTGGTTTTAACCCTGCACCTCAGCTGCCCGCTCACACACAGCCTCCCAGGCTGTCCAGGCACCTCTGTTTATGGTGCTTGGTCACGGACTTCCTCTCCGCTTCTGCGAAGAGGTAAACTGCGGGAGGGTGTTGATCGTCTCACCCATAGCAGACTCTGCTTGGTACCCAAGCAGTGCCAGGCAGAGCAACCAATCCATCAGTATCACCAAATGACCGAGCCACGAGGGCTGGTGCAGCAACACTGTGACCCATCCAGAGGTGAAGAGCAGCACAAAGACACTTTCCTATTTGTTCTGACTGTCCTTTCTCAGTACTGCTTCCTTCCTCCAGCTCCACAAACCCTATGGATTCTTATTTGTCAAGAGGTCACAGCTGCTCTAGGAGCAGTGAGCAAAACACCACGTGAATCTCCGCGGTGGCGGAGGGACGTCTGTGTGAAGGAAGGACAGGCGCACGTCTGTCCTGCACCTCGTGCTACTCAACAAGTCCAGCGTTTGCTGGGCCCCAGGCAGGCACCATCTCACGCATCACTCCCAGTCCTCTCCACAGACTCCGACAGCTGGGCTGACCAACAAGAACAGTGGTCAGGCAGCCGAGCTGTCCAGGAGCAGAGCGGAGTCTGCTCTGGCCCAAGGCCACCAGCTTTTCTGGTTTACCTTTAGTTTCCTGTCGCCATTCCCTGCCTTGGGGGATCTACTCAGGGGCAGCAGATCCAGACCTTCAGCACTCAGGCTCCAACTGACTTTGTCCCCCAGGACAGAGTGGCCTGGCCTTGACACCCCGCGCCTCAGCCACCGGCCTGCCAATGGGGGCAGGAAGCCACGCGCTCTGAGCATCGCGGGGAGCGGCAGACGGCTCACTGCCCATTCAGTCAGTTTCATAACACATGTCCAAGCCTTCCGTCTCAAGAGAGAAACGTGATTTTGAGGAATCCCTTTCCTCGGTAAGAAAATGTTTTCCAATTTAAAGATAAAATCTGCCTGAAAATAGACCAAGGTTTTGCATTCTTCATATATATATCTATGTAAAAGGGAAGTCAAGAAGAAAGGATAATACTACAAGTTTTTCATGAAGATTTTCACGGCTTCAAACTTTTTTTCCTGCTGTATAAATTTTCACAGGTTGCAGAGACAAACCTACCAACATAAAAGTCAAAATATTCAAACGAACTCATCTTTTTTCTTACATAGACCCTTTCACCTTTATTATAGAAGATACTTTAGATACCAGCTTTATTGAGGGGTATTACACATACAAGGTGTGATCAAAATATACAACGAATATGTAAATTATTTAAAATACATCACAGTAAAAGAAACATTGCCATTAATTCCCCTCTAAATACGCTTCCTCGACTGAACACACTTATCCCCTTGTTCTGCCACTGCCCGAGGCAGTCCTGAGAGCTCAGCTTCATTAGAGTCCTCAGGAGCTGTGACAAGAACAGGGCAAATGCAGCCACCGACTGTCCTTGTCCGCCTCATTCACTGCCCCGCACAGCGTGACTCCTGGCTCCTTTCCAAAGTCAAAGTCACCATGAAGCAGCAGTGTTTTCAACTCATTCAGGATGTCAAGGCAGCCTCAACAGTGGAAAGAAAGCTTGTCTGCAAACAGAACAGTTACCTCTGCTTTTTCTGGGTTTCTGGCATGGAGAATTGTCTCCCATCCGTTGACTTTCAGTTTGTGGATTTCTTTTTGGGTTAAATGTGTTTCTTGAATGCAGCATATTGTTGGACCTTGCTTCTTGATTCATTCTGCAGTCTGTTTCTTTTGGTTGATGAGTTGAGATCATTTCTGTTGATAGTAATAACTGATAAGTATTGATTTTTCTTTTTCTTGTTGTTTTCTGTTGTTTCTTCCCTGTCTTTCTCCTCTGCTTAATTGCTTGCCCTGCCTGTTGGCTTCTTCCTATTGGTTTTCATTAAAAACATCATACCATAGTGATATATGTAAACTCATGTTTATAGCAGCATAATTTGTAATAGCTAAATCTTGCAAACAGTTCAAATGCCCATTAACTGAGCAATGCATAAAAAAGATGCAAGCCAGTGTCTCCCGAGATCCACGCCATGTTGGAACTTAGGGCATTGGGAAACCAATCAACCTGCTCGCCTCCCTGGTAAGTAGCTGTGAGCCTACCGCCGCCTGGGCTGAGAATCAAACATCCCACCCCCCCATTAGCAAATGGGAGCCAGAGGTCTGAGTATCTCTTGGGAAGTTGAACATATGCAATATAGCAAATATGGGGGATTTCCTTCTACCATCTCTTTGAAGGCAAATATTGTTATTACTGTTTTCCTTTGTTCTGATTAATTGTATTGCTCTACTCAATATTCTGTTTTGATAAGTTCTATAATGTACTGTATTTGGTTTGATTTTGCTATACCTGATTGAAAGAACTATTGTGAAGATAATGAGATATACTACAGCACCTATTACTGTTATCCCAGTAACCTGTTGTGACATTCTGTACCAATTTCACTGCACTGTGTCAATTGATTTTGTTCTGTCTTGTTCTGTTGTATTTCACTACCTTCAAAATAATAAAAACAATTTTTTAAAAAGATGTGTTTTAAAATATATAATGGAGTACTACTCAGCCATAAAGAAGGATAAACGACACTTATATATGTAAATGGATGCAATTTAAGACCATACTCATAAGTGAAATAAATCAGACCCATATATGTAAACATTGAATTGTCTCACTAGTGTGAGAAACCAAATGAGTAAGTAAGACCCAAAATATGTAATAGGTATTGTGAATTGGGAAGAAACTGTTCAAAAGTAAAGATAAACTATGATGGGGGAAAGGGAAAAGGAAGAAAGGGAAAGAAAAAATATATTTAGAAACAATATAGTTAAAATAGTTACACAGCTAGTTCCTCTTAGTTCGAGAAGAAAGGTTTGTGCTAATACTGTTTGGACAAGATCTCATGCTTGTATCTTTTACTCTGAATAACTACTAGAAAGATAATAATATGCAAAGTATTAATTATTGTTACTCTTCCACTGTTATGAAACTCTGTTTTATTGTTACTTCTATTTTATTCTCTTTAAAAAAAAAAAAAAAGACTTCCAGAACTGGTAAGGATAATGGGATAAGTTTGTTCAAAATGAGAAGGGTATTTGAGGACATTGATAGTAACGTATATCCTATTTCACTATTTGCAAATTTAAAACATACAACTCAGTAGTTTTACTGCCTTTACACTTTTGTAATCATCACCACAACTAATTCTGGAGTATTTTTATTTCCTGCCCTCATGAAATCCCACTCATCCTCCAATTCCCAGCCTAAGCCAACCACTCCTTACTTTCTTGTCTGAGAGACTTTCTGAAATGATGGGTTTAAAAGTTAGATAAGTGAATGAACTGAAATTATACTAGAGTACATTTACTAGGGTGCAATCCAGTGTATAAAAGTTTTATGATAAAAATTTGAGCCATTCCTTGAATATGCGGAAGTAAACGTTAGAAACGTGAAAGAAATAAACACCCTGCAGCGCGCACACTGCTCCTGAGATCAGCGTCGCGTCCGCTGCAGTGACTGTCCGCTGTGGGGCTGAGACTCAGAGCCGGGCTCACCGTGGGTTGGCGATGAAGCTGGGAAAGTGGGGTGCGGCAGCACTGGGCGGGGAGGGAGGCACTGTCGACGCAAGGTGGGGCGCATCAGCCCAGCCCCACATGCTGGGCCCCCTCAGGAGCAGGGTCTCCAGCGCTGAGGCTGACAAGGAGAAATCCAGATGGGCGGAGAGGTGCGCTGGGCATCACCACCTCACCCACAGCGGGAGTCACAGAGGACCAGTCACCAGCCTGTGCCACCCTCACCCACGAGCGCCGCGCTCACCTGCCCGCCAGGTTTTCCGAAAACGCTGTGTGGAGATACTTTTTAGGGATGTGTTTAGCCGACTGCTTTTTCTCACCGTCGGAACACCTGGTTTTGTGCAGAGCGCCATTTGTGAGCTCAAGAGGATCCCACATGGGAACCCTGCAGGCGGATGACCACGCGGCTGGGAACGAGACAGCGGCAGCTCGGAGCGGGCGCGGGCGCAGACGGAGGGCCACGCGGCCTCTGAGCCCAGGTCCACGAGGGAGCACAGCCCTGTTTCTCCACCTGGCTCTGGACACACACTGGGCTAGGTGGGTGGAAGTTGAGACACAGGGCACCGGAGAAGCTGGCCTGCGCGACCTTCGGTGTCCGCGTCCCTGGGAGCAGGTCTGCGGCGGGCGGAGCACCCTGGTCAGCACAGACACACGCACAGGCACAGACACACGCACAAATGCGCACACACATGTGCATCTACGCACACACACGTACACACACATGCACGTAAGTATGCACATACAAGCACACATACACATGCACAAACACGCACACACAAGTGTACACAAGCGCACACATACATGGACGTGCACATACAGGCACACACAGCCACGCGCACACACATGCAAACACACGTACGTGCACACAAGCGCACACGTGCATACCGTCAGCAGAAAGAGGACAGCCGCCAAGCTGAGCCCTGCCTGCAGTGACAGTGACGGGGCCGTCAAACGCAGGTGCTCAGCAGCACCCCGGACAGTCACAGGTCGTGGGTTTGCCGTAGCCCTCACTGCTTGCTTCCTCTCTGACACAAGCGGGGACCCCGTGCTGCTGGTCGGGAGACCCAGGCCACAGGAGTGCACGACAGCGTCACATTCCAAGGGCAGGACGCTCGGGCGGGCGCTCACCTTCTGACCCCTCCGTGGGTCCCAGCAGAAAGTCCGGAAGGCTGGGCTGAGCTGTCTTCCCGCGCTGGACCACTGCACCCCACGCAGCTAGCCCTCACTGGCTCAGAGCTAACTCTCACTTCTGTTCTGCTGTCCTAAAAAGCCGGGTGCGTCCCCCCACATTTAAGATGATTCAATTCATCAAAACATGAATTTCAGATCCTGATGTTTAAGATATCAACGCTCCATAAGGAAAAAGTTGTTGGGGTCGTAGTAAGTGCAGACCGGACGGCGCCCTAGGCCTCAGGCGGTGCCCAGGAGGGCTTTCTCGCCCAGAAACCTGTCGGACTCACAGCCGCTCCTCGAGCGCCCCCTAGCGGCCAGACTGCAGAGCGCGACTCAGCGTTAAGTCCAAACCCAGGTTCTGCAGGCCTGCGGGTGCGTGGAGGGCTTGTGTGGCATTCATTTCCTACACCCCACGCAACCCAGTGACTGGCTCACCTTTAAACGCAGCTAGTGCGTATCTTGCTTGTCAATCTGTGCCGGTTTTCAGAGATGACTCTGGATTCCCGGCTTTGGTGGAAGTCACAAATTGTCACCAGAGCCCTGGGGCTGGACGTTGTAGCTGCATTCCCTGTATCAGGCTCTACCTCGGCTTGCCTCGCCGACAGCAACCAGTCTGATGGGGGTTCCTGTTGGAAACTGGTGTGCTGTGAAGTTTGCTATCCTTTGCCACAGTGAGTGAGAGGCCAGGTCTTCTTCCGGAAAGAGGGCGAGTGGGGACGGAGCTGCGACCCTCAGTCTTCCGGCCTTGCTGAGAAGGGATGGGGTGGCACCCACGTTCAGAGGCCCAGCCTCTCCCCTGCTTACTTGGCTGAAGGCCCAGGGGGAGGGCTGACATTCCAAGGGCCATGACAGCCCCGAGGGGCTCCTGGTCTGCTGTGGCCCCCAGGAAGCTCGGGAGGGCTGAGAGGTCACTGCTCTGCGTCCAGTGGGGGCGTCAGGACACAGCTGCCATCCTCCCCATGATGGATGGGTTGTTCCTACAGAATAAGAGCCACAGATTCTGCAAAGACAGGACGGGCACTCGGATCAAAGTGCTCAAACGTCATCCAAGCTGAGTTTTTCTGTGTGTAAATAAATCCAAGACCATGTCACATCGAGTTAGTAGTTGTAGGGATTGTTTCTGAGGCTTCTTCTGAGGATGGTGTCGCTGTGCAGAACACAGCACGTGGGCTGTCCCCCAGCTCCTATCCTCACAGACACCTTGCCACTGGCCCAGCACCCAGGCCCCGAGCTCCGCCTTCCACGGCTGAAGGCCCAGACAGAACCCTCCGCCTCCTGCTCCCCTGTGCTGTCCTCCGCCGAGGGCAGGGCCATCTTCGAAGAGCCTTCCTCCTCTGCCGAAGATCCCAAAGGTCAACAGTCGCCAGGCCAGGAAAAAGAACACAGAAAGTAAACCAGACTTCTACACCCTTTCTGTCAGCAAATTACTCTGCCACATTTTCAGGATCAGAGAGAAAGACTAGAACGAGAAAGAGCTCTCGGGTGTGACGGGCGCTGCAGCCCAGGGTTTGGACCTCACAGCTCCACGTTTAGTGTGTTTCCTTCTGCTGCCTCTTGCTGGCGCAGGGCTGAGCAGCTGAGAAAGCAGAGTCCCACAGCCAGTGGGGTGGAGTGGGCAGGGAGAGAGAAGAGCTGCTCCACGGTCCTCAGGCATTTCGCTGTTTTGTTTTATTTGAGACAGGACCTCACTACGAGCCCAAGGTAGCCTTGCACTCATGACGATCTTCCTGCCTCCGCCACCTGAGTGCTGGGCTTATGGGTGTTCGCCACCATGCCTGGCCTGGCTTGGCTGGGGGGCTGTCGGTGGTCTTAAGAGGCAACAACAGAACATGAGCAAAGTTTTAAATGAACAAATGGAATTCACTGTTCTAGGAGATGTCTGCGGAAAGAGCAGAGATGAGAAAGTGGATGTGAGACACAGCAGAGGGGCCAGGTAGGAGCAGAAAGAGGCCATAGGCGGTTCCTTGGGTGCCTTGAGCCCTGGTTTCTGTGTGTGTCACAGCCTTCAGGGGGCCTGGGGTCACCCAATCAGTGACAGAGGACAGCACTGTGGATCTGAACTGTAAAAGACATGCTCTCCCAAGCCCGGCTCCCCTTGCTCATTTTACTGTTTACCCAAAATCATGTCTGGAAAACTGATGAAATTTCAGTTTTAACAGCGACAGTCAGAAGTGCAAGATGCCAAAAGAGAACAAGTGAAAGCCTTCTTCGACCTGAAGATTTTGAAGCTTCCACGCCAAGCATGGCAGCCTTAACGGCCAGGCGCGAGCTTGGTGCCCCTCAGTGCTTGCCCTGGAGCTAACAGGCTGAGAGGTTTCCATCCAGAGCCAAGCCAGGGAGAAGGATCCCAGGCAGAGATGTGAGGTGCTGTCAGAACACACCACGAGAGTTTACAGTTAACCATCATCGTCATGAAAAGTGTGTTAACCTGAACCCCTGAGACACCCCTGGCTTTGAGTGCTCTCACCCTCCTCTCTGGCATTTCTGGAAGCCATCTGGAGCCCTCTTCCCTGAGCCTCTCTCTGTACCTGTGTGGCTGAGACTGCTGCTGAGAGCCCTCCAGTGGAATGACAGCTCCTGAACCGCCAAAGCGCTCCCCACCCACCTTGTCCACGGAGTCCAGCACCCCCTACTTCTGGCTCCTCCTAACCTCAAAACGATCAGGAAAGGAAAGCATTTTAAATCAATTCAGGGCATCGAGGTAATTAAAGATACAAAGGGAAATAAGCAGTAGTATGTGATGGATTTCAAAACAGCTGGAGAGGCCTTGGGCTGTCTTCACCACAAAGAAATAAAAGATGAGGAGATAGAGCGGCTCGCCCTGATAGATACCCACCAGCTTGTGTGCACTGAGATGCCAGAAGGTCTCCAAAATGCACAGCTTTATGTAAATTTAAAAGATGGGTGTGTTCTGGAGATCAGCTCTACAAAATATGTCATTGACAATACAACAGCACACACTTAAAAACTGTGAAGAGGATGGGTCTCATGCTGTGATCTTACCACAAACAGAAAGAAACATCAAAGAAAGAGGGAGAGAGGAAAGAGAAAGACGCAAAGAACCCTTCTTGCAAGGATATATTTATTGCCACTGCTGGAGGTGATACCGAGGGTGTGTGCATATATCCAAACTCACCAAACTCTGCGCATTAAGCAGATCTACTATTTCCGTGCATCCGTTAGTGCTCAATAGATCTGTTAAACACAAAACCAGACGGCTGCACTGGACGCGGCGTCGGAGCCATTGACCTGCCTGCTCCTCCGCCAGCACTGCTGTTCCCAATCTTGTCACTCATCAGAATCATCTGAGGAACCTTAAAAATGCCTTGATCTCACGCCCAGACAGTTAGGTTGGGGTGTAGACCTCAACTAGAATTCTGAGTCTACTTCTCAGAGAAGTCCAGGGTGTATCCAGGACTGAGGACCCTGAGTCAGGCTGCAGACGCCAGAGTGGCTGAATTTGCCTTATTCCACCTTCAGTCTCAATGCTGAAACTGAAAAGTCCACAAAAAGTGTTCCGAATGATGGTTTGATGATAGTGAAGCAGCTACAGGAGAGGCTGCATCTGGTGGTTGTGTGTGAGATCACCTGTGTGTTCACGTGTGTGTAAGTGTGTGAGTGTGAGCGCGTGTTCATCTCCCTGTGCGTTTGGGAAAACACTGCTCCCACTCTGTACTGCAGTACTGCACACCATGGCAGTTTAAGGAACCCTCCCGGCCTAAGCTCAGCTCAAAGCCTGCAGGCGGGCGCCTCTGGCCTGCTGTCCTCCAGCTGTGCCTAACGGTGCGCACGTGTGCTGCTAGTGCAGCAGCGGCCACGCTAACCCTTCTGGCCAATTCCTGCTGACCCGCAGTTCTCCTTCGTCCTTCTCCTCTGCTCGCAGGCAGCTGGAGCCCTGAGCCACCCTTGCAGACACAATGAGGGGCCGTTCTCCTGCTGGCTCTCTCATTCCCGCCTGCCCAGCACAGGACTTGCTGACCTTCTGGTGGATATCACCGAGAACTCCTCCATCTTCGCAGGGATCATCTTAAACAGTGAACCAGAGAAAAGCATGAAGCTCCTTGCGGGAGCCGGCACGGGGCAGCTGAGCAGCACCACGCCCGGGCGCACTGCGGGTGCTCGTCTGGGGTCACGAGGAAACATGGGCCAGCTGGCAGGGTCCCAACCTCGCAGTCCTTGAACGCTGGTGAACAACAGTGTTTCATGGGCCCACGATTAAGATTGCTACTCGGGGTGAGGGTCTCTTCCCAGCCCTCACCCCAGCCTTTCTCCACACCCCTCCACAGGCACATAGTCAGCCCAAAGCAATCTTTGGCCTTTTACTGCCACAGTCTCCCGCTGCCCGTGTGGCTGACATGACATTTCCCAGAGACATCGCTGTTCGAGGAACCACGCAGGCCTGAAGAGGCACCCTGGATGTGTGCACATGTGGGGTGTTCAAATCTATAGGCTTTCCTGCTCCCCGTGTGGGCGGCACCCTCCCGTGGACCCTGCTAGACCACAGGCATCTTCCTGAGCAGAGAAACAGAACAGTGACGCCCTGTGACCAGTGCAATGGCTGGACACCTTGCCCAGACCCCCACGAGGCCTCGGGAAGTTCAAGTTCAAATGCACGTCCACCTCCTGGAGAAGCAGCTGCCTCAGGTGGTAGCATTTAGCTGAGCCTCTTCTCTGGGCAGGACCCACAGGTCAGTCACACAGGCATTGCAAGGTAACATGCACTTCCAAGGATCGATCTGTGAAAAAGCAAAACACACGGAAGAGCCTGCTTTGAAGGACTGCGTTCTTGTGTCTGACGGCTGTGATCTTCGCAGACCTGACCACACATATCACTCACAGATGAGGGGTATGCGGATGTGTGTGAAGGTATAAATGGAAGTAAAGATACATTGTATGTAAGAGATGCATATGTGTGCATACAAGGGTGAATACATATACTTGTGTTTTTAGGGTAATTGTGATTCCCTATTGTGTGAGCTATTTTACAAGTTGAAGAAAACCAAAAACTGAAAGCAAAGAGCCTGTGCAACACATGTGTTTGTCTTTACAGTTTGAAAAAGAAATGCAAACTGTGCGTGTGACATTTTCTTTCTCCAGCCAGCTATTGGGAGACAGAGGCGTGTGCTTTCCTCATTAAGTCCTTATTATCTTTAGTTTCTATTTTGGCATGTGCTGCTGCGAAATGGGACTAATTACCTTTGTGTCCAATAAAGAAAGTTTAGAAAACCAGATGTTAAGTTAGGGATTAAGTTCAGTGCAGTGTGAGTATATATAGAAATATGGATTTTTCCAAGTTTTCACCCAATTCATACTCTAATAAAATAATTCAATGTTGTCTGCAGTGAGCGTGCATTTCACTTACTGGGCATTGAGGAAAACGCATCAGTCATCGAGGCCACTTAGCCGAATACCTGTATTTTCAAAGTCTTTGCATATCCAGATGCATACTTCCTGGTCTACCTCTATAGCCTCCAACAGTAGGGGGCAGGAGAGAAGCTGGTGTCATCAGAGACTCTCTCAACACACTTTTCCAGTACCATGTCTGTCCAGGTTTCCAGATTTCTATGTGAGGTTCCAAAATCTCCTAAGATCACAGATGCATAAAAAAGATAAAAAAAGACCAGGCTCTCTGCCTCTTGCTGTGGGAACCAGCACAACCAAGGCTGGAAGGACGTGGCCAGCAGCTCTGCTCTCCCTCATGATGAGGACATAGGCTGCCAAATCTCACAGGTGCTTGAGAAATGAACTCACCTCCAAAGCCCCTTGACACCAGCAGCGAAGCCAGGGCCCAGTATGTGGATGTGCTATGCAGTGGGGTGGTCGCACACTGGGCTTAGGAAGCCAAGTTCTGCCCCAGCAAAAGGCCCCACTGAGCAGCAGCAGGGACACTGCCTCGCCACCTGTCCACTATCAGGTGATCTCTCCTCTGCATGCAAGCACGCTTTGCCACTCTGGGGTGAAGGAGCACGGATGGCCACCTGGCGCCCCCTGCCCTCTGGGGGAGAAGTCCACAGGGGCAACTGCACAGCAAATGAAAGAACCACCAGGAAAGAGAAGGTAGAAATGTGTGAAAACCAGCAAACAGGAGCCCTTAATCCCAGGCAGTAAAATCAAAACCAGTTCCCTGAAAGAAGCAGTAAAAGAATATCAACACCAGTAACCAAGAGAAAGAGAACCAGGAACGCTGGGCACTGGAGGGGATCGTGGTCACAGATCTGGGTGTGCCCTTAAGAATCACAGTTTATCACCAGCAGTGCTTCCTGGGCAGAGAACAGGACCAAGCCCTGAACTCCTGGACCTCAAGTTCCAAAGAGAATTCAGACACTCACAGAGGTGGCCTTCAAAGCCCACTGAAGGAGAGCATCGGTGGCCACAGGACGCTGAAGTCTGTCCAGGTGGCTGTGTCAACCCTGGGGAAGGCGATGCTGGGACTGAGATGAAAACTGTGGGAAGAGTCCATGCTGACGGCTCAGGTGATGGTGGGGCCCGAGCAGAGAGCACAGCTGACCAGCGGGGACCTGGACAGAAGCCCGGAATCCTGCAGCTCAGTGCACTCTCCAGGGATGCAGCCCTCAGAGTGGCATGGCAGAGGGTGCACCACTGAGAGCGGCCCTTAGGGACAGGCTGTGACTGCTACTGGGCTGTGTGCGGGATGTGGCAGGGAAGAGAGGCCCGGAGAGGGCCACTGAGGAGCTGGAGGAGTTGGACGCGCTCATGGGTATATGGTGTCAGTGGCCCTGGCAGCCAGCAGACAGCAGTGCCCAAGCAAATATGCACACGAAAGCAGGCAGCAAGCGTTTCGTGTCTGCTAAGACCCAGGCTAGGAGCTAGGGGGAAAGACAAGTTCCTGCCTGTCAGACGCTTCTGCTCTGCACACAAGCTCTCTGGAGTCCGCATCACAGTCGCGAGCGGCCTGTGTGGGTGCGGAGTGGCTGCTCTTTTGTGTAGGTCAACAACAAATGCTTCCTTTACCACATCCCAGTGCAGCCCCAGTAGGAAACTTACAGAAGGGCATGCAGGAGGGAGCCAAAGGCACAGCAGAGCCCACGCAGCCTCCGCGGGCCTCAGGGGACACGCAGCCCGGCTGGGCTGGAGGCGGAGGTTCTTTGAACTGCCCGTGATCGCTGGGAAAATAAACCGCATCATGATCTCTCAGTCCCAGCATCCAGTCTCAGAGGCAAATCCTCAGATCTCCAGATGCCTGTATTCTTTTTAATCCTGCAAAGTACCTAATTTTATGAACAGCCAACATCATTTTAGGTGATTTGCCCAAATGAATCATAGTTCATCCTAGACAGTGGAAGGCAAGACAGCTTTAATTCCCACAAAACATAATTAATTAAACAAATGTTCAGCTAGAGGGACACACGATAGCTAAAAATACTTTTGTGACAGATTTAGACTCTGAAAAGCAACTAGAATTGTAAAGTGACTATGAAATACACCATGAGGGCAATGCTTGCTATGATTTATCCTCTGTATTTCTCACTCAGAGTTGGCATAATTCAGGAAACACTGAAGACTAGCATACCTAACGGCTTATAAACATAAATATTTAAAAGAGTCTGATGCCAATGTTCCTCACAACTTATTACCTCACTCCTTTAATGTGTAGAGTGCTGATGATTCAGAATAAAATGTCAATTATAATAGACCTAAGTATTTCCAGTCTAGGAAAGGCTTTCACATGAATATTTCTTCTGTTTCATTGTGCCTCTGTGTATACTTACAAGGAATCACCCTAGGAGGCATTGGGGTAGAAACGGTCTTCTGTTGTAGGAAAGTGTCAAAATTTTGATTAATTGTGACTTGTAAACCACTCCAGCCCTACAACACGGTGGTGTTGCTCAAATCTAGGGCCGAGAAGAAGTGAGTTTCACTACAATCAGCCTATAAATGCCCCATGTCTCTGTATCTCCACTAAGAAGCCGACTGGTCTTCTTTGTGACATAATTGTGCTCTGTGAATCACCTGGGAAACCTGTGTTGTCCACTGCCGGGCACTCCCTTCCGGTCTCCTTTCCTGCCACTCTCTGTGCATGAACTCTTTGCACCATCCAGGCATGGTCCCGGGAGCAGACTCCGTGAGGAGGTGGATAGGACAGTGTCAGAGCTCACACTCTGAGTGTGCAAACACACATCCAACAAGGATTCACGCAAGACTCTGACAGCCTCGCCACTGAAATGCACAGTCAGGGGCCGCACTGCTGGTGTCGCATCCGGCGCACTCTGAGCAATGCCTGTCATCAGAGATACAGAGTCACTGTCACCCCGGGGCCGTCGAGGTGGCCACGTGCACTGGGCTCTTGAGGGCTGGGATGTGATGTGTGCGTGCAACGGATGTCAGCAGTTCCCACCCGTGAGCTTGATGCCTGCCGTGAGAGAGCAGTGCGGGGCGTGACGCACCCTGAGTACGGACTGAGACGGAAAAACAATCAGACTGGCCGTCTGCTTCCCTGGCACTGCACCACGCACCCATCATCCACCCTGCAGACTTCCGAGACTCCTCCGCTCACTGCGCTGCTGGGCAGGCGTGCGGCACTCAGGGGCCCTGGTCATCCCTGGAGGAACTGGAAGTGATTCACCCACACAGAGCCACGGGGCCTGACCACATGTGGAGGGGGGCTGAGGGAGACTCAGAACTTTATGTGGAGTAAAGTTTAAGTTCTTTAGCACGTGTGACCCCCACCACCACCATTCGCTGCCGCTCACAGCCAGGTGAAAGCAAATCTTCACCTTATTTCTCCCACTTTGCTTCTCGTGGTCAAATGTTTGTCGAAACCTTGGTTCCAGAGAAGCACCACTGTAATGCACCATGGGGCACAAGGGGAGCCCCAGTTAGACAGCTCACCTGGTATCTGCGAGCCCACTGTCTACCACTGTAAAGAGAGACCCAGGCTACTCTGGCTCACGACTGTGGAGACTGGGGTCCAGGAGCAGTGGACAGTTACTTGATGACTCTGCACCTCGGGCGCCTGTGCCAGACTGCAATGGTGGCGCGGGAGGCGGAGCAAACCTCTGACCTCAGGAGCTGGAGATGGGAAGAGAAGACTGAAGCTCAGGCCGGCGTGAGCGAGCTCCAGCCCCAGGCCATGGCAGCATTTTCTTAAAATAGTAAAATAACCAATTAGGGCCAAACGTTACTGTTTCAGGCAGAACCCACTGCAGGAGACGAGGTCCAGAGGGCAGAGCTGGGGACGGTGCTGGGCAGAGAGGGCAGCGCTCAGCAGTACCCTCCGTTCCTTCCAGCGTTCTCCTGGGCTACGGGAGGACAGCAGCCGTGTGTAACACTGTGAGTTTGGCAGCAGGATCAGAATTAGGCAGCAAGATCTCCGACCCAGGCTCTGACCTTGCTCAGAGTTTTTGAGGGCATTTGGGGAATCAGCTGATTCCGTGTTTAGCTTTTCACATGTGAAATTGTGAGGATAAAACAAGATAACATGTACTCTTTTAAACCGTAGAGTAAGTATTAACTAACCATCACTTCAAATCGTGTAGTGTATGTACTACGACCCCAGTAGGTAGCCCAGGGAAACGAGGGGCATGGAACAGTCTGGACCTCTGACTCTAGCTTTTGAGGATCCCTCAGGCAAAGTAGAAGGACACAGATGTAAAGAGAAAAGCATGGGATACACTTCCTGTCCTGTACACTCACAGCTCGAGAGAAGGAAGATGTGTGTGCGTGGAGAGCATGGTGAAGGTCTGCGGACGAGCGCTCTGAGGGAACAGTTGAAAATGGAATCAACAGACGCCCTGACCTCTATCCTCAAGGAAAGTGCATATTTTAGTGACATGTCAAGGTCACACAGCTGGGAGGAAACCAGCTGGGTGTCGGAACCAGGGTGGATGAAAAATGTTCACTTCAGCCTAGCACAGCAGAAAACTGAGAGCCTCTGGGTGAAATATACAATATTCCTGCAAAGCCAGCCAAGCCAAACCAAAACAAAACCCGAAGACATATCACTTGCCCATCGTCCTGCCACGGGGAAGGTGGAAACTAGGAAAATAGCTCCCAAACCACGAAGCATTTATTACAAAATACTGAAGGCTGACTTTAACACCTATACTTCTTTCTAATTTCTGCCCCAGTCTGAGGTCTTAAAATCATTTCGCTGCTTGCTGCCTTGTAGGCACCAGATCTTAGAGCTTTCCTTAAGACAAATATTCTACAGTCTAACTTGCAAAAATCATATTGAAAATCTCTGTTTGTCATTCCGTAAGAAAACGATGCCTGTTGTTGATAAACAACCCCTTATTGCCAGTAGCACCAGGCGTCCTGCACTGTGAAGAAGGAAGCTCACCTTGTGGTCTTCTGGTGGGTGGGTGGGGCGGACTCCGAATTTCTGCCCCGTGTGGTCGTTTCTCACAGGGCTTCCTTCGGGGCGCAGGAGTTCCACACCGACAGCAGCTGTCAGCAGCATTTCTGAGCAAAACCCTGCCAGAAATACACAAATGAACATGCTTGAAACTTGCTGAGTTGAGGCATTTCCAGATTCAACTCTGCATAACTAAACTGCCTGAAAGCCAGTTAAACACTGCAAAACTCAGGTCATCAGCTCTACTTCCGCTTGCAGATTACAGCAGGACTCACAAACTCACATCTGCAGGAAAACTCCAAGGCAAGCTCCACAGCAGTGCCCTGGTCCTGGCGGTGGGGGTGACAGCTCCAGCTCACAGGGGACAAGGAGAGGGACAGGGACAGCCGAGAGCCTTGGGGGCCTCCCAGGGTTGCTGAGCACTCAGCACAGAGCTCCAGCTGCTCAGAAAACAGCTCCCAAAGCAGGACGGGGACTCTGCTGGAATCAGGGGAATCGTCAGGGCCAAGAGGAAAGTCCTCGCCTAAATCTTGGTAGCCCAAGGAGAGTTGAGAGCCCCAAGTTCAGTAGTTAATCCCACAGTGAGTCATGAGTGTCTCACCCATGCAAGCAGTGCTTGTTCAGCTCCCAGGAATAAGTACACGCGGAGATGCGCCAGCTCTCAAGGGGAAGGAAGGAGCCTTCCACTCGCGCAGGGAGAGGCGTGTGCCCTGAGCCAGGAGGAGTCCCCGAAGCACAAGTTCCCTGATGTGCGCGCAGGCCCCAGGGCACGCAGGAGGGAATTCTGCTCCACACAGAGTTTGAGCATATACTGCCTTCTTGCTTCGCTACCCTTGAGTCTTCCTCAGGACCCACGCTAAGAGTCCCCAGAGCCAGCCGCGTGGGAGCCAGTCCACTGTCCTGATCACTGTCGCATAGGTGTCCCTGTCCTGGAGTCTTTAGTCATGCTGGTGACACCTAAGTCATCAGCCGTGTCCTTAAGATCGGGGGCCCTCCTGGTCCTCCCTGGGCATGGACAGCTCGTCCTCCCCAAGGGGCCCAGGGCACCCAGCCCTCCCACAGAGAGACTCAGTCTGGGCCTTTCCCCTCCTTGTCTCCTCAGAGCATCTGGCGCCTCAGAGACGGATGAGAGGAGCTGTGTATTCCAGATGCTCAGGGCCGGGCTTCGGACAGAAGCAACAGGTGCACAGCCCCATGACCCTTATGAACGGAACTGAGGACCAGCAGAAAAATGCAGCAGAGTAGACACGTGGTCTCTCATGCACTCTCTGTCCCTTTCTCTGTCTGTCTGTCTCTCTCTCTCTATCACTACTTTTATTTTTAAATGTTAAAATTAGTGTCATTGTTGCACTTAATTGAAAATGACCTGACTTGCCCTGGCGACAGCCACATGTGACATTGAAGGTGTCAGGGACCAGGTCCGCCCAAACCAAAATCCTGTCCTGCTCAGCCCCTTCAGCCCAAGGCTCACGGCAGCCACCACTGTGGAGCAGGACTTGCAGAAGGAAATCAGCATTTCATAAGCAATGGAGGTCACATGAGAGTCATGGGCTCACATAGGGCCTGCTGTGGGGAGGTGAAAGCTCCAGAGGTGGCAGGCATGGTACTTTCTCCTTCTCCAAAGCAAGATGTAGCTCACAGGGTAAGGGGAGCTGGACTACCCAGGGTGAGCAGGCAACAGCCGAGTGACTTCCAGCACACGCCAAAACCCCACTGGCCCTGGGTCGGGACCAGGACGTGCTCAGCACTGGGATGGGGCAGCTGTCAGCAGTGTGGGTCCTGTGGCCTCTCGAGGGTGAACCAGCTTCTCCTCTCCTGGGCAGGGGACCCAGGGCTCTGTGGATCCCCATGTTGTAGGGAAGACAGCGGGCAGGGAAGAAGCAGGAAAAAGAGCAGGAGGGCAGGTGCATGCTACGATCTCATGACTCATCTTGGCAGCAGCACCATCTTTTTTCTTATTCTGTTCCTTGTAGGAAGGGAAGGTTGTGGGTCCAGGAGGGGCCACAGGTGCTCAGGTACCCAGGAGAGACTATGGGTGCCTGGGACAGACCTGGGTGCTGCTCATGAAAATAATGGCTATAAATGAAGGGGTCATGGGGAACCCACAGCCACAGCTGTCCCTGAGGAACAAAGCTTACCCTTGGGCACTGAATGTTGTCTCAGCATAGCAGGACCACCATCTGTGGCACAGTTGCGGAGGTGGAGGGCTTGGTTTGGGAATACCCTTTTGGTATTTTTTACATTTTCACCACATTCCCTGCAGGAAGCTGGTGCCTGACGTGGCACATCTGCATCTTCTGCTTCCCTTCTGCCCCACTCCACTCTTTCCATCTCCCGGTCCCCTCCCCATGTGCAAATGGCCCATCTACCCCTTTCCTGTCCCCTGTCTTACATTTTGCTCTTTCTTTACTTACACTTGGGTTTCGTATATAAGTTGATGTTGCGTCACTGTGTCCCCTCCCAGTGACCTCCCGTCCTGCCCGGTGGCTGACGGGAACCTCAGTCTGCATCCTCTCTCACCTAGGGGGCTCCCATGACCCCACAGACACAGAGCGGTCACACTGCCTACACCACACAGAGGTACAGACCAGACATGGCTCCCAGGCTCAAGTATTAGTCACAGTTCACGCTAACCGGCATTGCGTAGAAATGCTAATCAAGAAACAGTTTCAGTTAGTAAGGGTTCTCCTGACACTCGTCCTGCAGCCCACCCTGGCCAGGGATGTCATGGTGCCCTCCAGACCCCCTGGTCCTCTGTTCTTCCCACCTGGCCCTGGCCCTGGCCCCGTCCAGTCCATGTTCCCACACCAAGACAGGTAGGAAAAGTTTGTATCAGGATCCAGAGAACCAGAGCTCCATTTGCAAGGGAAGAAAGATCGCTCTGCAGGACTCTGGGAAGTGGACAGTGATGGGCGCCCCGTCCACCCTCTTTGTCTCTCTCTCCTCTCAGTTGCCAGAAAGGAGCACACCCAGGAAGCCCAGCCTGCACGCATCATCCAGGACTCTTTCACACAAGCTGAAGCAGGCTGGGACGTGGCTCTGGTAGGCACTGGCTTCCCGTGCATGGGGCCCGGGCTTGAGCCCCAGTACCTGGGGATGGGGGTCCAGAGCTCACCCTGAGTCCCCTCTGGAAGTGGGGAATCCCAGTCACTGCAGCTGCGCCCTTGCCTGGTCACCCATCCAGGTTGTTGCAAGCCAGAGCTTTTTGTGGAAATCACCAGCCTCCCAGGTCACTGCTGGCTGGATCTGGTCCCTGATGTGGGGCTGGGCTAGAGTCTATCCAGCCCTTGCACCTGCCTTTCCCCAGGTCCCTCTCCCCACAGCTCCTTCCTGAGTCAGAGTCATGGTAAGGGTGGAGGGTGACCCAGCACCCACTGTCTTGTGAATTCCAGCTTGCATTCCACTGGAGCAACTTCCGGTGAGGAGAGGTCATCAAATGCAAAAGTAGGAACCCACGTGGGGTCAGCTGTGCCGCCATTCACCTGCACCCAGGGACTGCAACCCACCTGGACCTTGGGTACTGTGGCCAGCAATGGCAGGGTCCACCTCATCATGAGGGACATCAACAGTGAGGGAGCCTGGGCGTGGGATCCCCACAATTTCTGGACTGCATGGGAGACACCAGTGTCCCTTGCCCCTCAAGGCTCAAACATCTCCCCCTTCCTTCCTGCAGCCTGCAGTCTCTTCTGCATCTGCCCAGAGCAATTCCTCACCCTCACCCCAAACTGCTGGGTGTAGCAGCCTCCTCCCAAGTTGTGGACCAGGGCAGGGGCAGCCAGACCATGTGAAGTCAGATGTGCTTCCTGGGGCCAGGCAGCCCGATGTGTGGTTGCTCTTAACAGCCAGACATGGTCTACAGGACCTGGGGGCCGTGTCCACAGCAGGCCTCTCCAGCCCTTCCCTTACCTCTGTCTGCTGCTCTGCTATTAATTCTGGGGACCCACACCACCACAGCTCCATCTCACACCCTCCTTCAAGGCCAATTCCAAGTCCAGCTTTTGTGACAAGTGTGACCGTTCCCCACTCCCAGAGGTGGCCACTGAAAGCCTCTCAGGTGCCGGTCACCAGGGTCAGCGTGGGGAGTTCAGGCAGCCGGACCCAGGCATCCTCGCCAACATCAGGCAATGGCTGGTATTGCCAGAAAAGAGCAGCTGGGCTGTGAGCTGCTCTCAAAGGCTGTCCCCTTCGATCACACCTGGTGGTCCAACCTCACTTCCTGCCAGCTGCCTGTGCTCTACCCAGTTCTTCCTGCATTGAGGAAACATGGTGTGCTGAGCCTGTGTCCACTACGGCCACCTCATGTTCTCATGCAGCTCCTTGTCGAGGTCAGGATCAGTGAGCACCATGTCTTGGGAAGTTTGAGTTTGGTGTGTTGAAGGCAAACAAAAACACAGAAGTGAATGGAGCTGGGCCAAGTGAGGCAGTGCCACGGGGCAGGTGACATCCAAGGGGCAGGGCCACCCAGGGTAGTCAAATCCTGTTGTAAGAATGACAGAAGCCACTTGGGGGTCCACACACTGGTGCACACGGTGCACTCGGTGTCTCCAGAAGCCCTGCAGGAAACCGCCTGGCCGGCAGTGCTTGGGAGCTGGAGAGTCTGGTGTCTGATGCTCCTCATGCGGCTCCTTCAGTCAGTCCTGTCACAGGATGCAGGGCCCTGGGGCTTTGGAGCCACACACACACACAGAGACTCCACCAGAGGCTGGTGTGGTCGCTCCTGGGCTGCCGGAGGCCTAACCCAGCACTCAATTTGCCCAGGGATCCCAGAGCTCCCCCGCCTCGCGCTTCCCTCCAGCCCTGGGATGCAGGTTGGAGCTGCAGTCCACCCAGCAGCCTTTACTGCTCAGGTCAGTCAGCACCGCTGAGGCAGACTCATTTCCACTGAGTCCATTTCTACGCAGATACTGTTCTGAGGGAAATCCGTAGTCACCTCATGGACTAGAGATTCCCAAGAAAGTCCTTACAGAATAGACTGAACTCATCCGGCTTTCCTGTCCTTCAAAAAGAGAGAAGAAAACTAAGGATTTCACCTCAACTGCTGGTCAGAATGTGCCTGGCACTACCAGCCAAGGCATGGGAGTCGGCAGCCCTGTGGCTGGAAACCTCCAGGGCTTTCTGTGTTCCTGCTTTGTAAGACATTTCCCCCATGCAAACCTTAGAAAGAGTTGGATTTTTTCAAATTCTTGACTTTAAGAAAATGAGAACGGAAAGATGAAAAAAAGATGGCGGACTGGTAGGTAGCAGGAGAGAGACCCTCTCTGAGAGAGACAGCTCAAATGCCAGAATAAAACTCCCTGGAGAGACCCAAACAGAGAGAGATAGACTCTCACAACACAGAAAGAAACTAAAGCGCAAAAACCCGCTCAAATAAGAGGTCCTGGGGCTACTATTAGTGAAGATAAGATCAGCCAGCACGGCACCCGCCTCGAGATGCCTGAATTCCGCCCGGACCTGAACAAGCGATCCGAGCCGAAGCGACTGGCTTGAGCCACCGGAGTGCGGAGCTGAACAGCCCGGCGTGCAGCTCGCTGGGACCGGCTCTGCACACGACCCACCCAGAGGCACCGTGAATTCCCACCGCAGCCATGCTGAAGTTGGAGGTCGGGCAGTCCAGCAGTTCTCGGGGACATGGTGAGTGATGGGTATAAGACCCTCCCACGGGAAAGGGGAAACTGACTGGACGACATGTTGGATTTGGGCAGGACAGCCCTAACTCCATAAGGAAGTGGCTTCAGCTGGTTACTCCCCTCGCCGAGCAGATTGCTTGAATCTGCTTGGATTAGGCCACATCCCTGGCGGGGACCCAGTTACTTTCCTGAGATCAGTGCACACTGATGCAGTGAAGGCCTGCAAAGGTTGACTGGCCCAGAAGGGAGGAGCTAGCGCAAACTGCCCATGGGTGAACTCTAATCTCTGATAACCTATTGAAGAGGGCTAAAGCTCCTAGCCTGCGCCCTCTAGAGGAGCCTTAAACAACAAGAAAAGGGTCTGGGAATTATACTGTACACTTATATGGAAGGAACCAAAAACATGACGAAAGGGAGAAATAAGAAAACACTCCCAGCCCCCAACCCTGAGAACATTGATCCAGGAGAGGTAAATACAAAAGAGACTGAGGGCAGCAAAAATGCAACATCAAACACAGCGTTAGCGGACATAAAGAGATATATTCAAGACCTCGTAAGCGGAACCAAAACTGAAATATTAATTCAAATTAAACAAGAGATAAGTAGATTAATAAAAGAAGGGCTGGGTACCTCTCAAGAAGACACAGACAGAAGAACAGAGGTACACAAATGGAGAGAAAAATTTAATGAAGAATTCAGAAAAAACCTAGAATTTTTGAAGCAAATTCAAAGGGATTATCAGGAAACTAAAGACTTGATAGAAAGCTGGCAAAACTGCTTAAAAGAAACCAAAGATAGACTATCAAAAATTGAACACAGGCTTGCAATGTGGGGTCATGAAAGGGAAGATCTCTTAAAAATAACAAGGGAGCAGGCAGTAAAGTTACAAAGACTGGAAGATGACAAGAGGATCTATAACTTAAGAATAAAGTATGTGAATGAAGAAGCAGGAATCAAACCAGAGGAATTACAA
>PVJX010022680.1:0-30224 GCA_004027295.1 Dolichotis patagonum
TATTGTGTTATGTTTGATATTATTGTAATTGAAACTATGCTCAACTATAGCAGAGTAAGAGATATGGTGTTAGCTACTGTTGATGTCCAGTTGACTTAATGTAAAGTACTGTGTTGCCTATGTTGTCCTCTTCTGATCTGCTCTGTACTGCCCCCTTTTGTTTTATTCTATTTTAAATAAAAAAGAATAGCTGCCATCAAGAAATCAACTGATAACAAATGTTGGTGAAGCTGCAGGGAAAAAGGAACACTGCTCCACTGTTGGTGGGAGTGTAGACTGGTGCAGTTACTATGGAAATCAATATAGAGATCTCTCAGAAGACTAGAATTGGAAATTCCATTCAATCCAGATATTCCCCTCCTGGGTATTTTCCCAGCAAAATTGAAGAGTTCATGTCACAATGACATATGTGCACCCATTTTCATAGCAGCACAATTTGTAATAGCTAAATCTTGGAAGCAACCAAAATGCCCATCAACCGCAAAGTGAATGAACAAGATATGGTATTTTTATAGAATGGAATATTACTCATGATTATGAGGCCTTTATGCAATGGAATATTACTCATGATTATGGAGGCAAATTGAGACTATCTTCATAAGTGAAATAAGTAAGAATCATGTTTATAAATATCACATTGTGTCTCTAATGTAAAAAGTAATTAAGAACTGTAGGAGTAAAAAGCCAAAATGTGTAATTGCTATTGTAAAAAAGAAAGGAAAAGAAAATGCACTAAAGGATATAACTGCATGTATGTTTAAGTGTATAAGATAGATAACCATATTACTAAGTTTTTGTTAGCTCATTGAACAGAACTGTTTGCGGTGTTTTGTTTGAATGTCCACTTTTTATGTTTTAATTTTGTAACTTGAAAAACTATTTACAAGATGACAATATGTAATTTATCAACTAGTAAAAAAAATAAATGGGAAGGTAAAAGAATTAAAATATCTAAAACAGTTTTGTAAAAGAATAAAATGAGAGGAAAAACTGTGTCCTATAAGAAGACTGTTGTGGTATTGGTGGAAAGGTAGACAAATAGATCAATGGAACAGAATAAAGAAACTAGAAACAGGATTACACTACTATAGGTAACTTATTTATGACAGAAGTAGAAAAGCAATTTAGTAGAGGAAGATAAGCCTCCCAAATAAATGGTGCTGGGGTAATTTGATATCCAGGGAGAGAAAAAAGAAGCCCTGAACCTTACCTAAACTGTACACCTTTTAAAAATTAACTAAAATGGATCATATGGCTAAATTTCAACTGTAAAACTATGAAAATTTTAAGCAGCATAACAAAGAATTTGGGGGACCTATGATTTGGTGAAAAATTTTCAGGCAAAATCCTAATTCAAATAAGAAAAAGACAATAAATCAACTTCACAATTGAAAACTTTTGCTATGTGGAAAATGTTTGGATAAAATGTTTTTGAATGATCTATCTGCCAAATGATTGATTTAGAAGACATAAGTTTCAAAATTGACAGTAAAACTCTAAAATTAAATATTTAAATACATCAAAGAACTTTTCCTAAGGAGGCAATCCAGATAGTTTTCAAGATAACTAGCAATTAATAGCAATTGCAAAATCAATTTAAGAACATGATAATATATCATAACATGCTCAGTAGAATAGTTCAAATAAAAACAAATAATACCAAATTATTAGCAAGCTTGTGGAGAAAGTGGATCTATCTCACATTACTGTCAGGAATGTAAGATAATACAATGACTCTGGAAAATAGTTGGGCAGTATTTTTCAAAACTATATATTTACCACACAATTCATCATTTTTCTCATCAGGGCATTTATCCATGAGAAATGAATATTGATGTTCATACCAAAGGCTACACATTATTGTTTGGACTAACTTTATTTGTATAGTAGACAAAGCCTAGAAGCAGCCAAGACATTTTATAATCAATAAATCATTAAACTGTAGTAACTCCATGTTGTAGTCAGGGGTTGTGAGGAGAACAACAGGCATAATATTATTTTTATGATGGTCACCCAGAGTTAACAGAAGAAAGTGCAGGAAATCTACCCACAATATTAAAGACCTAGAATATTTAGCTAAGGGCCTGAATCCCACAGCAATGTTCCACATGAGTCCAGATGAAGACCCTGAGCTCATGAAAATGCCTCCCACTAGTCCAGCTGGAGGTCTAGAGCCCACAAGAAGGACTCACGCCAGTCTTTTTTACTGATCCATGCTGGGAAGGCCCAAATGTCAGTGGTGGAAGCTAGAAAGTCTATGCCAGCGGAGTGAAGGAGCTGTGCTGATAGGTTGAGGGTTCTACGCTGGAGCCAAGAAGTCATGCTCAAAACAAAGACCAGAGCTGTCCTGAAAAGACCACAGCCATCCTCCGCAACACGGAGGCCTTGAGCTTTGACCACGACAAGCAGAGTGTGAAGTACGTGCCAGGACACCAGTGTGATGAGTTCATCCTGGAGAACAAGTGGCACACTTCTTCCCCTCCGGAGTTAGGAAGCAATGCTCGATGTGAGGACCAGAGATTCTCCAGGAAAACCAACGGCTCAAACAGCAACTCATAGGAGAACCCACAATGCCTCAACACCTCAATGCCATGCTTCTCCTTCTCCACGTCTTTATTTATGCTGGCAACTTTCCTCAGGTGAAACATCTATGCTCAGAAGCATGGTGATTTTTTTTTTTGCTGTTATGACTGACATCTTTCTTGTATTTTTCTCATTTACACAGTTTCAAGCCAGTGTACATTCTTACATGTAGGCTAAACATTTTTGCACATCTATTTTTCCACACTGTGTTCTTTCAACCCTGTGAACAAAACCCAGGTGCTAGAGGCTTTTCTCAATCTACCCTGACAGGAGGCCCCTCCTCTAGGCATTCTCAAGTGTATGATGGTGGTTGTGGGATAAAGAGGCCTTCCACATTCTATACTCAGGATTTCTGGCGAGTGTGAGTCCTTATATGATTTTGCAAGTAACCATAGCTCCTGAAGACTCTCCCACATTCCTCACAGGCACAGTGTCTGTCCCCATTGTGAGTTTTTCCATGCCTTAGCATTTTGCTGTACTCTCGGAAAGTGGTGTTAAGTTGAGCACCAGTTTTCAATCTACAACACTCAGCAACAAAGAGATGAATTGCATGAATCATAATGGAATTATGTTAAGTGAAAAGACTCAAACTCAGAAGCTCATATACCAACCAATTTTATTTGTATAACATTCTTGAAAGGACAAATTTATAGAGATACAGGATTAATTAGTGGGCTAGAAGAGTTGGGAGGAAATGGGTTAATATGGCTATTAAATAGTAGCATGAAGAGATCTTTGTGGTGATAGAATAGTTTGTGTCTCTATTGCAGTGGTGGTTATTCATGAAAAGATGATATAGAACTCTACTCACTTTATATCACTGAGAGTATTTTGGCTTTCACATTGTGCTGTAATTTTATAAGATGTAATCAACAAGGGTAAGTTGAGCCAAGGATTCAGCTCAGTGGCATAAGTGCCTGCCTGGCAAGTGCAAGGTCATGAGTTCAATCCTCAGTACTAAAAAAGCCAAAACAAAACAAAACAAAAAACACAACAAAAACAAGGGAAGTTGATCAAGTTTACTCATATAGAAGATATTTGATATTTCTGTACTATCATTGTAATTGCTTTTAAATTTATAATTATTTAAAACAACGTAAACTGACACTTAAAATAACAAGTTCCACAATTTAAATGAAGGGGAAATAAACATATTCCTAAATAAGCAAAACAGAGTTAATTCATCATCAGCAGTCCTGTCACCCTAAGGGAAGTACTAAAAAGTTTCATGCAGTCTTAAAAGACACTAGGGAATAAATAAAATGCACATATAAAAATAAATAACACTAGTAACAGTAATTAGACAGTAATTAAGTAGATAAATATAAACATATATTTAGTTATTTTCTCCTAACTAAATTAAAAGACAATATAAAATAATAACTATAAATCTATATTAATGGCTTTGCAATGGGAAGGAAAGAGAATTTAATAAGAGCAAAATTTTCATGTACTATTGAAATTAACTTAGAATTAATCTGAATCATTTTAGTTTCAATTAAGATACAGATTGCAATATCCACAGCAAATACCAAGAAAATAAAATTCAAATACACAGCAAAAAAAGAACTTAACATGTGAGAAATCTCTGTATTTTCTGCCTAATTCTTTAAATAATCTATTTTTAAAACATATACTCTAAAATAATCTATTTATTACTATAAAACTGCTATAAGGTAATCTATTTTTAAAAGTTACAAAAACAAAACTGAATCTAAATAATATGCATCAAACTATTTATTTAACACAAAAGATAGTAGTAGGGGTACAAAAAGTAAAAATATATATAAAACAAATTTTGAAATAACAAAGTGTCATATTAATAGTTGCACTAAATGTAGCTAGATGAAATATGACAAATAAAAGTCAGGGATTATCAGATTCCATTTAAAAGTTGTGCATTTCTACAAAAGACACACTAATTTCAATAACACAAACAGTGTGACAGTTAAGGGTGGGAAAATATACATCATACAAAACCATAAAAGAGCTAAAATAACTATATTAATATCAAGAAAAATGAATTTTATGACTATTTACTTGAGATAAAGAGGGATATTTAAAAATGATATCAAGGCCAATTCAGAAATAAGATATAATAATTATAAACATTTATTTAAAAACAGAGCTGCAACATACACAAAATAAAACACTAGCAAATTGAACAAAAAAAATTAGACAATACAATAATAGTTGGAAATTTCAAGACTTTGCTCTCAATAATGTATTAAACAACTAGCCAGAAAGCCAGGAAAGATAGAGTAGACTTTAATGATGCTATCAACAAACATGATGTGTATTTATGAAATATGCATGCTTTCTTTTTTTAATTTAATTTTTTATTTTAAAGAGAATAAAACATCAAGATTACATTAAATATTCTCCCCATAGACTAAATAAAACCACAATAAATTTTAAATAATTTGAACAATATAAGGTATATAGCCTGATCAGAAATCAAATTAGAAGTACTCTCCCAGGTAAAGATAGAAGTAACAACCTTAGTAAAGGAATTGCTGAGCACAGCCAAAGAAGAAATAGAGAAAAAAGTACAGGAACACGGGAAACTGATTGAAACCTTGAATGAACAATGTAGAAAACAAGCAGAATTCATGAAGCAAACTGAAAAACACATCCAAGAAACAAGAAATTCAATCCAAAGCATGCAAAACCGTTTAAATGAAGCTGAGGATAGGATCTCGGACTTGAGGACAGGATTGCAATTAGTGATCATGAAAGGATAGAACTTTTAAAAATAACAAAGCAACATGAAATGACAATCCAGAAGCTTCAAGATGATGCCAAGAGCAACAATATAAGATTAACGGCATCAGTGAAGATGCTGGAGTCAATACAAATGACATATGTAAAAAATTCACAGAAATAATAGGAGAAAACTAGCCTGATCATAATAAAATTTAATTGCCAAACAACAACAGAATGAAATTTGTTAACTGTACAAATATTTGAAAATTAAGCAACATTATTTCTGAATAATTCAGATTAAAGGCTCTACCTGTAAGAATGGTAAAAGGGTTGGGCATGGTGGTGCATGCCTATAATTCCAGCACTCAGGGGCAGAGGCAGAAAGATTGTTGCAAATTTGAGGCCAGCCTAGGTTACATACTGAGTTCAAGGCCGGCTTGAACCACACAGTGACATCCTGTGTCAAACAAAACAAAACAAAGCAAAGCAAAGCAAAACAAAACAAAACAGCAAGAACAAGATCAAGAACTGCAAAAGGCAAGGATGTTCAATTTCATCTCTTACATTCAAGTTGTTCTGGAGATTCTAGCCAGTGTGACAAAGAAAAGGCATACAGATTAGAAAGAAGAAGAAAGAAAAAGAAGAAAGAAAGAAGAAAGAAAGAAAGAAAGAAAGAAAGAAAGAAAGAAAGAAAGAAAGAAAGAAAGAAGAAAGAGAAAACTGTATCTATGTGCAGATATCATAAAGGACAATTTAGAAAATCCTTGGGAGTTTACAAAACAAATAGAGAAAAAAATTCTAGAACTAATAAGTGAATTCAGTAAGATTGCAGGATACATGATCAATACATGAGAAATCGATTGTATTTCTATATACCTTCAGTGAACAATCAAAAATGGAATTAAGAATTCATAAAAGTATTAAAAAGCATAACATATTTAGGAATAAATTTAGGACAATTATGCATGTATTTTACATTAAAAGTTTCAAAACATTGCAGATTTTCTTAAACCAAGGAAATGGAAAAACATGCAGTTTTCTGGCTACTGAAAGACTCAATATTAAGGTGGAATTTTTTTTAAAATTGCAACTTTAGAGTCAATGTAATTCAGAATTCCAGCAGGTTTTGTGAAAAAATTGATAATCAGATCCTCAAAGTTTTATGAAAACACAAAGGCTGGGCCGGGGATTTAGTTCAGTGGCATAAGAACCTGCCTGGTAAGTGCAAGGTTGTGAGTTCAATATCTGGTACCACAAAACAAAAAAAGCCTCAAGATAGCCAAAGCCATTTTTAAAAAGAACAAAATTGAAAATTTGCTTATGCAAAGCATACTCAATATTTCTATTATGTCAGTTCTCCTCCAATTTTTCTAAAGATTTTTCACAATCCTATTCAAACTAACAGCAGATTTTAATAAATATTTTTGTACTTTGAATTTATATGGACATTCTAAAGACCTAAATAAAATAATTTGTGTGCTATCCAAAAATTATCAGATAAATGGATCATAGACCTAAAGATGATATATAAGCTATTTAAAATTCTAAAGAATATATAGGGACATGATAACAACATTAGTGACACTGAAGAATCATTAGAGTAATTAAGCAATTTACACAGAATAGCATAAGCTTGCATGAAAATATTGGGTCCACCAAAACTATATTCATAGCTTAGACCAAAAAATAATGCACAGAACTGCCCAAATATAGAAACACAGAAAATATCAATCCATACTTACAACTTGAAACACACGAAGTCCTCTAACTGTTGCCCTCTCCATCCTGCTTATATAACTTAAAGGTTCGTAATGAGTCAGAGAACCAAATCTAAAGTTATCTTAGGAAAACCATTTTAAGATAATACTTTTATTATTAAAGTATGAATACTTGATGATAATTAGTTTATTATTATAGTATTATTTTAAAAGATAATGCTGTCCGGGAACTTGATAGCCTTTCCTACACCTTCATTTCACCAAGTGAACTCAGTGTAACTTTAGGGTTCAAAAGGCTCAGAAACTAAGTATTCTAGGAAACTGGAAAAAAGAATAGTAGTACATTTTCAACCTAGATATTTTATAGAATGTGAAGAATGGAAATTGTGGAACTTCTAGCCAATTTCTGTAATGCATTGCCTTAAACAATGTGTTGAGAGTCTAGAAAGTCTCACCTATCATTTCTAAGAAGAGCTCCTGTGAGAACTACATGTATTACAGATTGCTCTACTTCTTTTCCATTCTGAAGGTTAGTGTGTCACAGTTATTCTACTTTTCTACAAAAGTAGCCTATTGGGACAAAAGCAATATGTTTTCTTAACAACAAAAAAAAAACTGTCTTACCAAATTGCTATTTTCAAAGTAAAAGAATGAAGAAAGTAGATAAGAAAAACTCATGATTTGGCCAATAAAAATGTATTAACACATTCCTGGCAATTAAAAGAATGACAACTACTCCCAACATTGGCACTTTGATATTGGTGATGAATGTATAAATGTACAGTTCTCAGAGCAGAGGAAGTTTAATTGAGGATGTGAAGCACTTGTGCTCAGGTTAATTCCATTTACTACCCTTAGATTTATTCTGCAGTACAATAAATGATTGTACTGCAGTCTGAGTCTGAGATTGATATGAAGTTCTACCAGAAAGTGGAAAATAGGTGTTGAGATAAATTCCAGGAGCATCCATAGGTTCTTGACAGTATGTACATGAGTCCTTAGCAAATTATTCTTAAGGAGTCTGTAGTATTAAGGATGATCCAGGAAAAGTTTCCAAAAGAAATTGGAAGTTATTCTGTAAAGATTCAATGAATTACTTTGATTTTTTATAGAAAATAAATAAGAATATTGTAACTAACAAAAAGGAACCAGAAATGAAATACAGTATTCTTAGAAACTGTGGCTCTTGGAACAGTATGTGAAGTTCTGGTTGCTAACCACCGAGAAGAAGAAAATGTAATAAGTAAAGAACAAGAAAAATTAGCAAGATAATCAGCAGTCAAATTTAGTAGAATGAAATGATAAAGGAAAATAGAGACATAATCAAAAAGCATCAAATAATGATGGTTATGGATAAGGTAATTATAGATTTATTTACCATTCATGGTCTGCAAAAATCTTGTAAAGAGGCAAGCTAATCATTAGTATTCCCAGTTTACAAATAAGGAAATCAGGGTGTAGAGAATTTAAAATAACTAGGTCACACAAGCATCAAATAACAAAGGCATATCATTTACCACAGTGTGCTTTTCACTATACTACTCAACTTTTGGTACTTAATGACTATATACTCATCACTCCCAACAAAGTAACATTTAAGGAACTGCAGGTAGACAGAATGAAATGGGGTTAGACAAACTGATGAACAATTAATGCTTCCTGGCAAAAACCAAAGTGTACTAACTGAATAAAGTAGAAATGAAATAAAACAAAAAGCAAGTCTAACATAATCAGACTCCTGAGTTGAGTACTAAACAATAAGGAGGTGGTAACATAAAGACAGAAGAAAGTCAAAGAAAAAAAATCAGGTTCAAAAACAGTTTCACAGTTTTACATAGAGCTGATCAGCTATATCTAAAAGGGTTGTAGAGGCATTATGAAACTACACACCAGTTGAATCAGACCTTAAAAATCAGTCTGAATTTTCTCTTTTCAAACATTTTGAGACTACAATTTTTTTGAATACTGTGAGAATAAAATTCTTTGTAAATGGATGGTTTAAGGGAACATGCCCAAGTCATTTGAAAAACTCTGGTTGGGAAGAAATTCAGTCAAATACATGAGCAAGGGCTGGAAATTTAGCTCAGAAAACATGAGCAATAAAGTTGGATAAGATCACGAAGGTATATGTGGTTCTGAGACTTGTGTTGCTGTGTGGCTAGAAAATTGGCTTAGGAGGTGGAGGCAGGAGGATCATTGCAAGTTTGAGACCAGCCTGGGCTACGAAGTGAGCTCAAGCCCAGGCTGAACTACACAGAGATCTTGTCTCAAAAACACAGAAAGAGAGAGAGGAGAGAGAGAGAGAGAGAGAGAGAGAGAGAGAGAGAGAGAGAGAGAGAGAGAGAGAGAGAGAGAGAGGAAAAACTGGATGGCATGGGCAACTATTTTGAAGATGAAAAGACATTATGGCAGCTATTGTTGATTTCCTATTATCTTGTTTCAAAGTCCCATATCACTTTCACTGTCTTGTTTTGATTGGTTTTATTCTGTTCTGTTTTGTTTGATTTTATTAGGTCTGATGGTATGGGCAGCTATTTTGAAGATAATAAGAGGCATTATGGTAGCTATTGTTGATTCCTATTATCATGTTTTGAAGTCCTGTATCAGTTTCACTGTTGTGTTTTGATTGACTTTATTCTGTTTTGTTTTGTTTCGGTTTATTCTCTTAAAAATAAAAATAAATAAAAATTTAAAAATATAGAAAATTGGCTTGAAGGGAGCAAGGTCAAAGTCAGATTTCTTTTTAAGACCTCTCAATTGGGACTGTGGTCCCACTTCTTCACATCAACTTCCCACAGAAACCCAATTTCTGGGTGGATTTTCAGGAAGAGGGTGGATGTTTCATGATTCCCTTCATTGGAGTGAGTAATTGAAAGTGGAGAGTAGTACGTTAGTGCTTCTTTGAAGGGTGTAATTAGGTAATACCATGCAAGAAGGAAACTGTCATAAAGCTAATAAAATGCAAATGAGAAGGAACTGCAGCACTGCTCATCTGCATCATCTCATTTGCAGAATGTAAGATGAAACAATAGAGATAAACCAAGAAATTACATGTATTCAACAGAATTGTTGCAGAAGCCTGACCTTTGGCCATCAATCAAAAGGGAACATTCACTAATGAAAGTTTGTCTCCACTGTACTTGGATCTGAACTAGAAAGGACAAAAAGTGGCATGCTGAATGTGTCAGAGGTAATAGTTTGATTATATCAATAGTTCTCAAACTTTTCTAACTCATCAGATGTTTGAGAACATTTGAACATATGGTCTATCCATACCTGAGTTCCCCTACTCACAAGGTATCAAGAAAAATACTTTTATTACCCCTTCTGAAACCATCTTATTTATAAGAGCTGAATATATTTTAAACTCATTGATGACTATATCAGTCATGATTTGTCCAAATGTTTTGAAATGCAATTATGTGTTTCCTACTACACATATCTCTGTGGCTTTTGAATCCATGACCCTCAAATATTCCCATCTGCCTGCCCTAGGACCTTGAGTTTGGTAATAAGCAAATCTTGGTTGATTTTGTTCACAATACTCATGATTTAACACATTTAATTACTTTCAGTTAGACTTCTCATTTCCAGGTTGAAAGTTCAAATCTAACCTTAAACAAACTAAACTTTCTGTTTAAAATTTTTCAATATTTGTAACTTTTGGGGTTCTTTTCTGAACATTTTCACATTATGGAAAACTTATTTTTGAGGCATAGAAGCTGGAACTATATTAGTCCTTTCAAATAGAGACATAATAGAAGATAAATCTTTGTTTCCAGTATAGCTTTTTCCTCTTTGTTGTGAATTAGTTGTCTTTATTTATGGTTTGCTGTGTTCCAGGAACTGGGGTAGGTATGCAACTTAAATGTACTACTGTATATGCACAATTTAGATGTAAAATAACCAACTGTGTACCATTACTCAATTTAGGAAATCAAGTAATACCAGCACCCCAGAAACTGTACCTCTGCAACCAAAAATCACCTTTCTCTCCCCCTTAGAGATAACCATTTCATTGCTTTTAAAAAAAAAGTGGTGGGTGCTCAACGCAGGGCCTTAGGTATGCAAAATAAGAACTCTCCTTCTGATCCACATACCCAGTCCTCATTGTGTCTGTTTTTAAAGTCTGCAACGGCTTTCTTCATTTTTTAGGCCTCTGATGCTGAATAGTGCATACATATTCTGGAGTCAATCAGTAATGACTTTTTTTAAGTTGAATCAGATAAAGAATAATCTTTTAGTTTAGAAGTATGTTTTAGATTGTTCATTTCTAATTTCATTATTTTTTCCTCATATTCATTGTAATCTCTTAATGCTCTATCCACTGTGTCAGGATAAGATTATTCTGTATTATGTCTCTCCTCTTGGATGACTGTTCACTCTGGAGATATTTGTGTGTGTTGAATTCTTACTTCCCTGTAAATTTTCTCTTATCATCTTTTATAAATGTATTCAACAGATTCTTCCTTATTAAGGATTACTTTTATTAATCTTGAATAATTAAATGATCATTTAAAGACAGTGGTTTCAGGAGAGCAAAGTCATTGGGTACAAATAGTTACTAAAAATATGTAAGACCTAACATGACTAAAACCTCTGGCTTGAGACTGTCTTAGGGGAAAGATAAGTGCCCCTGTAGGATGTGACGGCTATTATACTACCTTGCTAGGCTGAACATTTGAGAAGTTTAAATCCACTGGATTTTTTTGCTTTTTAAAAATCTATTTATTCATTCAAGTAATTCAGGAAAAATGTTGCTATGGTTAAAGTAAGTTTTTGTTTGTTTGTTTTAGTCTTGAATGATCTAATCTTGCTCAAATTTCCAGGTAAGGATGGAAAATTCACTAATTGGCCCCCACTGGGGCAATTCGTGAGTGGGAATTATATCTGTAATTCTCTGACAGCAACTTTCAGAATTCCTTTTTCTTCTTTGGGATCCTACAAAATTTGCAGATTCATAGAAGAATGTCATTTTTTCTTAGAGAGGCATCGTCTTCCTTGGCAATTTGACTATAAGAAAGATTTAGTTGAATGTGTTTGGAACATGTTGGATATTTATTCCTTCATCTATAGCTTAATTGACTGCTTCCTGCATTATAAAAGTGATGATAGATAGATAGATAGATAGATAGATGATAGATAGATAGGGATAGGTTTCTAGACCTCTGAAAGTGTTAGAGGGCTAAAAGAAGTGGATTTGTTTGTCTACTATCAGAATTTATTCGTAGTTACAGTAAGCTATTGAGCATCTATATTTCCTGGGAATTCTGAGTGCAGGGTCAAGTACAGGTGAGGCAATGTGATGACAGAGTTAGTATCAGTGGAAAAAAGGATGCACAGAGTAAGAAAATTGGTGAGTAGTGGAGCAGTGATCTGGGAATGAAGAAGGAAGGAAAATATCCAGAAATACAGTGAAGATGATCATCACACTCCACCAGGGCCACTCAGTTATACTCTTAGAACTTCTCAAACCATAAGTTTTGGTCATACTAGGTTTTAAAATTCTTAGTAACTGCCTATACACAATAATCTTGCTTATCTGAAACTATAAATGTCATTTCCTATGATACATAGTCATCATCTTCTTCCTCTGTAGTAGATCAGAAATGGGAAAATTCAGTTCCAGCTCTTTAGTCAATGAGCTAGTGTCTGAGGGTGGTCACCAGCCTTATCGCGAGTTGAACACATACACATGGAAACAGAACTGCTCCAAGACTGCTAAAGAGCCAGCTGGTGTGGGGGTGGCACACACCTATAATCTCAGCACTTGAGAGGCTGAAGCAAAAAGATTGCCCTGAGCTCAAGGATGGCCTGGACCACATCGTGAGTTCAAGGCCAGCCTGAACTACATAGCAAGATCCTGTCTCAAAATAAAAAAGACTGGTAAGGAGCCATAGTGCAAAGTCTAGTGAACCAGGACCTCAGGTTAAAATACAAGTAGTCTCTTATTCCTATGTGAGCCTGGGGAGCCTTCTGTGACAGCATTCGACATGATCTGTACTGAAAATGAATAAATCTTCCACTTTTTTTTTGGTAGTGCCTTGATATCTGAAGCAGTCAATTTGAATACTGTTTAATGTTTTCTTAGGACTAAGAAAACCATTGAGGTAGTTAAGATGGGATTTTGACTTGATTTGTTTTGGAAGCTACCCTGGGGATTGGAATACACTTCTAGGTGAATCGGGATGGGTCCTGAAGTGAGGCCTTGGGGTATATATCTTGTTCCTTGCCCTTCTTCTCTGGCCATCTTCCTTTGCTCTGCTTCCTGACGACCATGAACTAAGCAGTTATGCTCTGCAGCGCCCTTTCACCATTATCACCATTATATCTATGAGCCAGCTGCTCATAGACTGAAATCATGAGCTGATTAAATCTTGCCTCCATTAAGCTGTGTCAGGTATTGTATCTCAGTAACAGGAAAGTTGACTAATACAACTACCATCACTAAATAAACTGTGCAAGTGTCAACCTCAATAACAGAGATTCTCGAAAGATTATAAACTAATTGAGGAGTATCAAGCACTGCAATGGGAATATGCAGTCCTAGTAAACTATGTGCTCAATGAGACTAAGACAAAGTTTTAAAAGCAAATGAAGAAAATTACCTAAGTTATTTTGGAATCATAATCTTTGGCTATGAGGATCAATAACAAGGGTGAAATCAGTTGTAGATTAGACAGTAGCTCTGGGTAGATGGCCTTTTCTGTGTAAGGGTCCCATGACCTTTTGCAGGATTGTGGTTCTGGCTGAGTTTTTGTTTGTTTGCTTGGGTTTTTTTTAGACAGTTCTTGTTTTTAGGCATAAGCATTAGATCCTTTCTTCCATAACCTCATGGGTCTGTTTACTTAACTTTATGTTTTGGTCAGGGCTTCACATGAGTGGCTTGATTTTGATTACAACAACTTTAATTACAAAGGTTGAAGGATGGAAAGGGAAGAGGTAAGGGAAGTCAATCAGTAAACAGCTTTTGTGGAAACCAACAAAAAAGGAATTCACATTCCTGACTGAATGTTGAAAATGTAAATTGTACCATAACCAATCACAGTGGCCACTGTCTACATATAAACTTTCCCAACTGTCAACCTCAATCAGTCCAGAAGTAGCAAAGTATGCCTCAGATCTGTCTTCCTATCCCAAACCTTGCTCTGTTTTGCAATTCTACCTCTCTTACCTATTGTCAGCATAGGTTCAGTGAAAACAACTTATGCTTTTCTGTCCCCAATTTTATAAACATACTCTTCTTAGCTGTAAATATAGACAACATTTTCCCAAATTCCATCAAGCCCTGCTGCTGGAGATATTAGAAAGCTGTCCCAGGACTAGTCTTTTCTTCTGGCCATCTGTACCAATACAATAAACACTTTTATCTCTAAAACACTTGGGTATCAAGTTTATATTCAACTATGCAAATTCAATAAGTTATGATGAACGTATGTCTTTTTCAGGTGTTCATCACCCTTAACTTCCAGAATTCACTACTTACTCTGAAAAGAGCAGAAATGGCACTAACTAGTACCACAGATTAATTGTAAATTGTTCATGTTTGTTAAGAACACAAATAATAATAGTTTATATTTGTAGGGTTCCCAACATGTACCAGGCTTTATACTAAATACTTTGTGTATTATATCACGTAATCCTAATGTTACCATATGGTGGATCCGATAGCTAGAGTCCAGGTTCTTGTGTATGACAAGCAATGAATTGCAAAGAGTTCACACAATAGTGGGTAAAAAGCAGCTACATTTATTGAGAGTAAGGGAAAAGCACCTGCATTTATTTAGTACTGCTCTAAGTTACTAAATTGCCCAGGCTGGGCTGGAATTTGTGATTGTTCTGCCTCAGGCTTTTAGAGTTCTTGGATGACAGGCTGCACCACCCCACTGGCTTACAGAATCTCTTGAACAATAAGATCTGATGAGCTTCTGGTGTGGTGAATGCATCAAGAAACTGGGAGAATGACTCATTCCGAGGGGAAATACAAGTTCCACGTACATTTTTTGAGTTTTGTAATCATTCTAGCCATTACTGATGCTGCAGGAAGAGTTGTGGGAGACCCTGACTTATAGCCAGCCAAAAGTGTGACAGGCTTCTGAAGTGGGGAAATTCTTCAGAGAATGAGCCTGTAATGTCTGTGATCTGATATCACCTCCAGGTAGAAGTATCAGAATTGAATTTTAGGACATCCAACCCATATCAGAGAATTTGATTAGGTTGTGTTTTGTATGACATTGTAGAGAAACAGTGTATGTTTTCCAAAATGGTGCACTTATGAAATTTATAATCAGAAAAGATCACAAAGTATGAGTTGTTCTAATCACACTATCATGCAAACAAATAGTACTGGTTATTTTGATCCAGAGTTATAGGATAAAATATTCTTTAGAGCCCTGATATCCTGCATACTAAGCATATTTTTCCAAATGAGACAAAGGATTTTATATCACATTTATTTTTATATCTTTCCTTTATTTATTTCTCCATGCTATTATTATTGTGTAGGGTTTCACCCCTGTTGCATTTTTTCCCTAGAGGGAATTTGTGATAGCAGCAATATTCATTCTAAATATTTGGGTCAAAGTAGTTAAACAGAAAGGACTTCTTTGATGAAAATAGATATATGAAAAGAGACATTAAAAGTGATTAACTACTCTGTGTTAATTTGACAGTAAATTATCTGGAAGTTAACCTCTCAAAATTCACTGTCAGTGAGTTTGTTATGACTTTATATTAACCATCTTCTTGGTGCAAACAGCAGAATGAGGGAAAGCATACCATAGAGTTTCTTACAAAACAATCAAGTAATGTTTTTCAGCTCAACAAAAGCCATAGAAATAAGGCTTGTTTGCTTTGTTATTGCTTTTTTGGTTCAAACTGCAAGCCCTCTCTGTGCCTTAGTTTAGATGACTCACACTGATACTGCTATGTGTTAACCAGCAGTATCTGACCAGTAGGATCACTGTGGAAGACACTTGGTCACAACTCTCTGACTCACAGGGAGTCGGGTGTCTAGGGACCCAGGACAGGCCTGGGCTGCCAGAGGGTGAACCATGATTCACATAAGATGTAACAGTTTATCTGTAGAGGTCACTGCTTGATGTAGAGAATGATGATGCTCAGGAGTCAGACAGGCCCCGAATTTGAATGCTGGCTTGTCTCCACTATGACTGTATTACTCATATAAAAATTAGAGGCAACACTGTCTGGCTGACATTTAGTCTGTCGTAGCATACTGCTGGTCCCTACAGCCTCATCTAATGCTCTCATCTCTTTTAGGAAAGATGGCTTATGCCTGTGCCCAAGGGCTCACAGTTGCCCTTAAAAACATATCTGGAAGTCACAAGTTGCTAGAAATAGACGGCCAAATTATTTCATTGACAAATTTTTATTATTCTCCAACTTTTCTAACTGGTACCTGAATTTGCATTCTCCCCCAATTATATCAAGACATAAATGCTACATAGATAGGCCCTATCTAGTATCTATCATAACATGAATGGATACATAGTTCATACATAATATGTATATGTAGTTGCAATAGCAAGCAGATACACCAAAGTAACACCCAGGATTTGAAGGCAGATTTATTTAATGTCAGATAGGCACTGACAAGAAATCAATCCTTATAAAAATGTCAGGCCTTGAAGGCCCAGGCATGGAGGTATAGAGACAGAGTAGTTGACTTTCTTTGATTGGTTTTTACAATATATATCACAGTGACCAGCTATTTCTAAAAGATAGAAACAACGGGAACTGCAACAGGCACTATCACATGGACAACTGAAGTATACTGCCACACAGTAACAGAAACTATACAACTAAAGTGTGTTCAAAATACATATATATATATTCAAGATGTTACAATTGGCTTACTGCATCACTTTTTTTCCAATTAAAACAACAGATAAACTATGGAATCAGGCATACATATTATTTCTGTAGGGAATAGGTTCCCAACAACTGCAAACATCTTAAGAAAATAGAAAATAAGTATTTTTTTAAAAAAGACCTTTAAAGTGCTTCACCACCACAACTACTGCTTCATCCCTACCAAAGAAATCTAATGGCTGACAAGAACTTAGAGCTGTACTCCTTGCAAGTGCCTTGACAGAACAAATGACAGTAGAGAGCCTGACAGCAAAGTGAGAGCCAAAAAAACCTCTGAAAACAGAGGATAATTATTTTTTAAAAGTAGAGCAATTTGGTCCACTCAGCAAAGGGACAAATTTCCTATTATTTTAACTGTGGTTAAGAACATCACCGTATTATTGAGAAATATATTTTTCCTCAAAAAGCAACTTTCAACCATCAATAAAGTTTGAATTATTTTTAACTTACTGTGCTTAACAATGTGGGGAAATGTCTAAGATTACTTTGGAAGAGCATTCAGAAAAAAATGTTAGCAGGGGGCTAGCCAGACCCAAGCCTTTCCCTGTGAGTCAGTGCCACTCATGGACTGTGTGGGGAGAGAACAAGGACTCACTGAGAAACAAGACCTCCCTGTGAACCAGCGCCATGTGTAGGCTGCCATTGGTGGGGGACAGCCAGACTCCAGCCCCTTCTGGTGCACAGGCTGGCAAACAATAAGAGTCAATCCTCCCCTGCCCCCATAAGCGACCAGCTGATCTGGAGAAACACAGGCAGCGATGATAGCTATTGAGGTGAAGTGCAATTTGATATTTGGGGTGTTTTGATGTCTCACTGACCTTGCAGATCTAGGGTCAGTAGTTGGATCATCTATTCAGAAGATAGCAGTACACAGTGTGGCATCCAGGAGGGATCTCCTTCTATAGGTGGTAGCCATTATTAATTCCCTATTATCTTGTTTTGATGTCCTGTATCAGTTTCATTGTTTTGTTGGTTTGAGTTTTGTTGTGTTTTGTTTTGTTTGATTTTGTTATATCTGATGGCATGAGCAGCTATTTCAAAGATAGCAAATATATTATGTTGGTATTTTAGATTTACTATTGCCTTCTTTTGAGGTCCTTTATTGCATTCATTGTTTTGTTTTTATTGGTTCTATTCTGTTCTGCTCTGCTGTTTTATTTTTGCTGTTTCTGAGGGTATCTGCAGCTATTTTCAAGACAACAAGAGGCATTATGGTAACTAATGTTGATTTCATATTGTTTTGAAGTCCTGTATCACTTACACTGGTTTGTTTTGATTGGCTTTATTCTGTTTTATTTTCCTTGGTTTTATCCTCTTTAAAATAATAAAAATTTAATTAAAAATGTTTGAAGTGTTGGCAAATGAACAAATGTTCTCAAAAATATAAAAATTAATTTATGTTCACCAACTTATTCTGAAATAATTGAGGCATTTCTACATTTGATATGCCTTATCAGTGTATGTCACAATATTTTTATTTTTTCTCACAATATTCCTCATGTGAACTTTTTTCTTCCTATAAATGTGAAAGTGGCTAGTCATATATGGATTTGCAATTCTAAATACCTCTGTTATTCAAGTGAGAACTATGAGTGTGTCTTCGTGTAAGCTCCTCTTCTAACCACCTGAATAAATAGTTCACTGGCCTTTCTTGTGATTTAACCAGGCTTAGTTACCATCATCAGTATGTCCAGGGCACAGAGAACCTGGGATGCACTCACTCATAGCCCTCAGGAAATATGGCTTATGCAGGATTAAAAGAAAGAGATATAACCATGCAATATGGAAGCTGGAAAGTGTTAGAGATATACAATCCATGAATTTTAGAAGTAGAGAAATTGAAGTCCAGTTGTTTGCTTCAAATGCATGGCTGATAAATTTGTAGCCTAAGGCCAGAGCCCGTTTCCTGGATTCAGTCCTTGTGCCATGCTTCCATCAGATGTAGGGTTATAATGAAGCTCCTGTGGCAACTTGAAAATATCTTCAAAAGTGCCCTAGAATCCATGATCAATTGAAAAATCACTATTTAGCTTTTAATGAAAGCTATTATTCAAAATAACATCTTCAATTAACTACCCTATAAAGGCTTAATTAAATACCTTACACTGACAAACTGTATTTTTACTGAAGAAAAGTCAGTAAAGAAAATATTTAAGTGCATGCTAATAGCTGGTTAGTAGACTGTTTCTCAAACCATGCTCCAAGGCCCAAGTTCCAAAACAGCGAAATGAGGGGTGGGTGACACAGAGGGATCCACTCATGGAGCAGCTCTTTGGTTATCTATATTAAATTTTAGAATTCTACATGAAGTTTCATTATTAAAAGAATTTGTTGCTACAGATAATGTCCAAAGAGCCACTCTGTGTTAACCGAAGTGCTGGACCCAATTCCTTAGTATGAATTCTCCTGTAGTTGTCACTGGACCACACGCTGGCATTTCAAAAGCTTTGTTGATAGTTGCTCACATTTTGGCTTTTCTTCACCTAGTGAAGCTTTGAGAATTTTTTACCTCAGAGGAACAGAGGGTTTGGTTTAGGAGAGGATTTTAATAGAGGCTCCTTGCTGAGTGGATAAGCAAGTACTCTTCATCTCTTGGAGATCCCTAGTAATCTTCTAGCAAACAATAGTTTGTAGCTTTCATCAGTGTCAAGCCGTCAGTACAATAATCAGTCCAGTTCAAGCATTGCCTTTATAATATGAAAAATTACGTTCAACAGTCTGTGCTTTGTGAAGATTTACATAGGGTATTGTAAAATATTGTTATTGTGGTAAAATATACAAAACATAAAATTTATTATTTTATCACTTTCACGTGTACCAATTAGTACTACTAAGTACATTCACAATGTTATGCAATTTTCACCACTGTTCATTTCTGGAACTTTTTTTTATTGCCACAGAGAAACATGTATTCATTAAACAGAAAGTCCACTCTTCCCCTTTCTCTTAGCATCATCACCTCTTACCCATACTTTGTCTCTGTAAATTTACCTATTCTAAGCACTTCATATAAATGCAATTATATAACACATGCTTTGGTCTAACTTACTTTACAAAATGTAATGCTATTGATTCTTTCTTTTTAAACAGGAATTGAACTCATGACTTTGTACTTGCCAGGCAGGCACTGCACTACTGAGCCATACAAAAGCCCCAAGGAATTTTATTTATTTTTAAGGGGGAATAGTATTTTGTTGTATATATTTTCTATTTTTTTATCCATTCATTTGTTGACAGACAGCTGGGTTATTTCTACCCTTTGGGTGTCATGAATAATATCACTCTGAATATTGGTGTACAATTATTGTTTGAGTCTCTACTTTCATAAATTTTGAGGAACACACCCAGTTTAACTTTTTCAGGAAATTTCAATGTCTTTTCTGCATGCCTGCACCATTTTATAGACTCCAAGAATGTACAAGAGTTCCAAATTCTCCATATCCTTGCCAGTATGTATTTTTTCTTCTCTTTTTATTTCTTTTTTCTTTTCTTTTCTTTTTTCTTTCTTTCTTTCTTTCTTTCTTTCTTTCTTTCTTTCTTTCTTTCTTTCTTTCTTTCTCTTTTGGTCTTTTTAGAAAAAGTAACCCTAATGGGTATGACATGGTATCTCACTGTGACTTTGATTTGTATTTCTTAATGGCTAATGATGCTGAGCATCTTTTCATGTGCTTAGTATTCATTAATATCTCTTCTTTGAGAAATTGTCTATTCAAATCCTTTGTTTATTTTTGAACTGAGTTTCAATGGGTTTTTTTCATGTTGAGTTGTAAGAATTCTTTGTATATTATGGTTCATTCAAGGTGCTATAATAAAATACCACCAACTTGGTAGTATATAAGCAATAGAAATTTATTTTCACAGTTTGGGAGCTTAGGAAGTCCAAAATCAAGGCATCTGCAGATTCAGTGTGTGTAGAGGGCCTATTGGATCAGAGAGAGTACCTTTCTGCTGTGTCCTCACAAGGTGGAAGAAGTAAAATTTAAAAATGTTGCTTGGGCCACTTTTACTAGGCCCCACTTCCATTTTTGAAGATTCCTCCCTTATGACCTAATCACTTCTGGAGGGCCAAACCTTTTAATACCATTGTTTTAGGATTTAGGATTCCAACATATGAATTTTCAGAGGATTCAGACCATAGCAGTCCTTTTCCAGATTTCCAGGGTGCAATCTAGTCTTCCACTGTGTAAGTTTGGCTTCATTTTGACTCTATCACTGCTGATAGAGTCCTTGGATGAACAAAAGATTTTTTTGAAGTATAACTTGCCTTTTTTTATTGCCTATACTTTCAATGTCATGATAATCCATTGTCAAATTTACTATAAAATCCTGCCCTATGCTTCCTTTGAAGAGTTTTATGATTTTTAGTTCTTATATTTAGGTGTCTGCTTCATTTTAAGTAAATATTTGTACATGTTTTGAGATAGGAGTCCAGCACCATTCATATATATATATATGAATATGTATGTATGTTTATATATATATTTTTTTTTCTAACACCACTTATTAGACAGATCATCCTCTTCTCATTAAATGTCTTGGCATCCTAATTGGAAAACAGTTACCAAATACATTTTTGTGATTTTTGTAGGGACTGCTTTGATTCTGCATATCACTTTGAATATCATATTCTTCATTCTGCTAGCTTTGGTTTTGTTCACCATTTTTCCTAAGATATACAGTTAGATTATTTTTTATGTTTCTTGTTTTTAATGTATGCATTCACATCTATAAATTTCCCTCTTAACACTTTTTGCTGCATCTCATAAATTTTGGTATAGTGTGCTTTTGTTTTCATGCTTTTCATTGTATATTCTAATTTCCTTTGTGATTCCTTTTTGACATGTTGGCTATTTCAAGAGCATGTTATTAATTTCCATGTATTTGTGGCAGTGAGAATAGGGCAAACCAGGAACATGCAACAAGAGCTGTATTGACTATTGAATTTAAAACAGTAATAAAACTGGTGGAAATTGGTCTGCTTTCTATTACTGTCATGTGTCAGAAACTCTAAACAATGGAAGTGATAAAATATGCCTTCCTGAAAATAAAAGCCTTTATGGATTAATAATTTAAATATTTATTTTAGTTACTATTGAGCTTTAATAATGTATATTAAGCTTCAGTAGGCATATTTTCATTATTTATCCTTCAATAACCATTGTATTCTGTATAACTTTTAATTCAAACAACTTACAGTAAATATGTAAGTTCTTTTGGGAAGGAAGTACCCAAATTATGTTTGTTTATAATGAAGGTTATTATTTCTTTAATACATTTTAAATTCAAAGATACAATACCACTGAGATTAAAGATAAAAACAGCATCAAAGGGAGGCTTGAAAATCCTTGCTATTGTTTGAATATGGCTTCAGTAATTTTGGCAGTAATTTTACAATATTAAAAATAAAGAAAAGCATCTACCATCCTTTCCATATTGTTAAATAAGCTCATATATATGGCAAAACTATGTTTTTACAATTAGTTTTAATTAATATGTTACTTATAAATTTCTGTCACTCAGGAAAGTTTCAGTGTGTACTCAATGTAAGTAGGACATAATTTCTAGTTGATTTTTATTTATCTAGGGCCTTGTTTTTTATACTTATAAAGTAAATCATTTATTTATAATGATGCTAATAAAATGCTTCTAATGGAATGTTTTTGTTGTTTCTTTTATATCTGTCACTAACAAGTTCTTTTACTTTCAAAAAACAGGATGGAAGAGGTATCATATATTTTGTCTTATTAAGTGTTGTGCAAACAAAAACATGTTTTGAATTCCACTGATAGAAAGGAATCAGAAAATAGGCTGTTACAGGTCAGATCCGGCTATCTAATTTCTTGAAATTTGTTGAAATTTCTTTCTGCCCATGCCTGTTCCATCACCACTCTAGGCTCTTCCAATTTCTTTTCTTTTCTGAATGTCAACTAGAGAAAAATAAATAAGGTTCTATAGCTTGGTTTGTAAATGTTCCTGAAAGGTCCATGTGTTAAAGGTTTGGTCGCTAGCCCATGGAACAATTGAGTGGAAGTGGAACCTTTAAGAGGTGGTGCATAGAGGAGGACTTTGGTTATTGAGAGTATTCCCTTAGAGGAGGCTGTAGTGCTGTCTCTTCCTTTTTTCTCTTTTTGCTTTATTGGTTATAAGTGAACAGTTTTTCTTGGCCTTCTACAATGATCCACCACCACAGGCCCAAGGCAGCTGGGCTACCTGATCCTGGACTAGAATCTCTAAAACCATGAGTCATAATAAACCTTTTCTCTTTTTAGAATGATTATTTCAGGTATTTGTTATAATAAAAGATATATGACTAACAGAGGGTTAAACAAAAAAATTAATTATAGAAAATATAGCAAAACAGAGAAAAACTATCTTATTCCAAAGTCAGAGGGAAACAAACCCTACAAGACCTAATTGAGTGCCTCCATTCCCACTGATTTTACATCTGTAAACTCAACCAATAGAATATCATGAATACTTTTTGAAAAATAAAAACGTGTATGCCAAACATATTCAGATTCTCTCTTGTCATTGGTCTCTAAATAAAATATTAGCAGAGCATGCACTTTGAATAAGTTATTGTAAGTAATTAGAGATGATTTAAAGTATACCCAAAGTATTTGCATTGAGTAAATGTAATTGCTTTGTTAGTTTCTATGTAACTTGTGCATTTGTGAATTTTGGTACTTAGTCCACCAGGATACTAAGGGATATTTGCCCCATGCACACATATACACACGTATATATGAAATTACATGTGCATGTAAATATAATTTTATTGTCACACTCTTTCCATTAATGTAAGACATTCTTATTTTGTTATATCATCAGTCCTATGACTTTGAATGGCATATCATGAATTTAACATAGTTTTTATTGAATATTTAGCATGCTTATCTATTATAAATATTGATATGGTGAACACTCTTGTAAAATAGGTATACATACAAGCACATATACTGTACAAAATTATTTCCAAAAATACAGTTCAAATTGATAAAACCAAAGTATATATCCATCTCTAAAGCATTTTAATCCTATTACTAGTTTGCTTTTCCAAAAGGACATGGTAACTTACACTCCCTGCAGTGACTTATGATAATTCCCTTTTCTTCACAGACTTTTTCCAATTTTAATGTGAAAGAGAGTCAAGTTTTATAAATGCTGAATGCGAAAACTCAATTTAGTTCCAAAGGCTGATTATGGGGAAAGAATTTGATAGAGTAGGGTTTTTGAGAAAGAGAACAAGTGATGATGTTTGGAGTAAAGAACAGATCAATCTTAGAAAAGAATGTTGATGTAGTTCAAGAATGTGATAGCACGGGCAGGAAGATGAGGGACTTTCTCATTAGCAGCCTCTTAGTTTATCAGTCAGGTAAGAAGCAAGGCTTAGAACAATTAATTTTCTTTGAATACTATTGTAAAGAAAGGATCAAGACAAGGTTTGAGGTCATTTCCTCCAACTCCTTGATACACTGAAGCACTTTCATTAGAATAATGTTTAAAATTTTACTTTAGATAATTTAGTTTCAGCTAACAATAATCATGAGAGATGCATGTATGCTCAGAAAAGGGTTAGTGGCCCACTAATATTTTTTTTCTCATGACATTCCTTAAATAATTTTGAAAATTAATACCACATCAGCCACATTTTAAAATAATATCTAAAAATTTTCATCATAATTTTAAAGGTTACAAAAGACATAATTTCCAGGATTGCCATACCTACTGTCATGTATGTATGCATGTGTGTGTTGCTCTGTCATTGAACTACACCCCATCTCCTTGTCAAGTGTAGTTCAAATGGCTGCATCACGCCTTTAAATTTTTAGCTGACTCTAAATAATAATTTGTTAGCTACCATAACTCACTTTAAAACTAAATGAAAGTACTTTTAAGAATTGGAAATTTACATTAACTTTCATATTAAAGTTGTATTTTATAAGAATTTTATCTGAATATAACATGTTTAATGCTTACAAATTCAAACTAAAATTTAAAATTCTCTATTTCTTAAATCCCTAAATATTAAAAAATTTATTCTGGATAAGTGAAGAGAGCCTACAAAATGTAAGGAATTTTTACCAGGTACTCTGCCAAGAGAAGATTAACATCTACAATATGTAAAGAACTCTAAAAATTTAACACAACAAAATAACAGTAAAAAACAAAATAGACTGATCAATAAATGGACAAAGGAATTGAATTCATAAAAGGAGAAGTACAAATGACCAACTATATAAAAAATATTGAACTATCAGAAAAATGCAAATCAAAACTACACTGATATTACATCTCACTCCAGTAAGCATGGATATCAGGATATTTTAAAAATTATATTGGCAAGGAAGTGAGGAAAAAAGAATCCTTCTATACTGTTGGTAGGAATGTAAATAGTGTAGTCACTATGGAAATCAGCATGGGTAGTCTTAAGAAAACTAAAAATAGTGCTACCAAAATTTGATACAGCTACATCACTCTTCAGTGTACTACTGAAAGAATTAACGTCAGCATATTATAGTAACACCTGCATACCCGTGTCCATTGATGCTCAGTTCACAAGAGCCAAGCTACAGAAATAGTCTAGATGACTGTTAACATATAAATGGGTAAAAACATGTGATAGATATAGAGAGAGGGTTAAACAAAAACAATATATTAATTATAGAAAATAAAGAAAATGTAGCAAAATACACAGAGAAAAATAATCTTATTTCACAGTCAGAGGGAAATAACCCTACAAGACATAGTTGGCCCTCCATTCCCATGAGTTTTACATCTGTAAATGCAACATGGAACATCATAAATACTTTCTAAAACATAAAAACATATATATATATACCACAAAGAAGAATGAAATCGTGTCATTTGCAGGGAAATAGATGGCATTGAAAACCATCATGCTGAACAACATAAACCAGACTCAGAAAGTCAAATATTGTATGTTTTTCCTTACTTGTGGAATCTAAATAAAATAAAGAAAAAACTTGACAGGAAAATAGACAGGAGACTATTAGAGATGAGGGAAGAGAACAAGAGGGGAGAGAAAGAAAAAGAAGGATAGATAATGGGAGATAAAATGTGTTACCTGCATGTATGAATGTACCAAAATAAAACACATTTTTCTTGTAACTAGTAGGTAATACTACAAAGAAAATATTTTAATTTAAAATTTTCTTCTGAATTGAATTATTATTTGAACAGTAGTAGTATCTTTTAATTTAAAATTTTCTTCTGAATTGAATTATTACTTAAACAGTAGTAGTATACAGTTCGTCAAAATAGTTTCAAACTTTGAAAAATATTCCTTAATATAAAGAAGTAAAATTTTACCAGAAATATACTTTTTAAAAGGGTTGTTCATGCATCCAGTATTACTTATTGCTGGAATAATATAGAGTTTAATATTAGTTCTACTTTCAACTTTTTCATAACTTTCATTTGAGCTCATGTAAATAAGGAGCTAAAAGTAGAATTTTGCTATACTATTGTCAATAACTTCTTCTGAGATACATGCCCAAATCACATAGCACTATATAATCAATGATATTAAAGTATTAATATGTAAATTTTGTTGAAAGCAACGAATTAGAAACTATTTTACTTACAAATTGATTTGCAAACAATTCATAATCATTCACTTTCTTATCTTATGAGGAGTAACCCAAAAAGACTTTATCAAGACTTGTCAAATTATTGTTGATTATGATTATGAGAGGTACTTGCTAAAGTCAATAGATGCAAAAAAGTTTCAGAAAATGAAATTGCTATTCAGTTAAAAGTCTCTACAATGTAACTTTTATAAAGTGCTTTTATGCTGTGCTTTTATCAGAGTCTTGAATGTGCATCTTGATACTCACTTCAATCAATTTATAATAAATATCCTGTACTTAATCTAATTGACAAAATTCTGTTCTCATTGTCAAATACAGCAGCCAAATCATTTTTGCTTCCTTTTAAAAATTTAAATAAACATATTACTGTGCATTTCCATGACAGCCATCCAACTCCTAATTTTTTCTTTTAAGATAGACAAATAGATAAATACACAAAACTATAGACTTTCCAAGAATTACAATGAGTTTTTTCTGCCTTCACTATTTCTTTCTGATATTCTCCTTGCTTTATTTCCATAGGACCATCCCTCAGGAAAGATGTGTTCTTAGTCAAAGAATAGAAAAGACCACATTGAAAAAAACTTGGCACTTCTGCTGTCCCTATAATGTGTCTGAATTTATATCCTTGCATACCTCCAAATAGCACCATTTTAAAAATGAAGTTTCTCTCCTAACAAAAATATGTGAAAGTCTTGGAAATATAGACGGCCACATTAAGGGCCTTGAAGATGAGGTTTTGCTCCAGTCAGTATTTTAGCTTGTTCCCTTGTAACCCCAGGGCAATGAATGAGCTTATTAGATTGGATATAGGTGAGATAGGTACCATTTCTCATAAACATAAGGCCAAAATTAAAAGTAGGCATGAAAAAGTAGAAACATCAGAATGCCTTGAATGTGGAAAAATTCACCTAGCATAAAGAAAGTCATTCTGTACATCAGTGAGGTTTAATCTTGAAAGAAAAAATTGCAGATGGTACACAGTAGGCTAAAGGCAAACTGATCTTTAAAGGGCAGTATTAATTGTACTTCATAACATGTTGATAGACTAAGACTTGAAATAATGGGAAAGACTATTGCAAACAGTACCAAAAAATTGCTACTATTAACCAGATGGTTTCTGTCATAAGCAAATACACTATCAGTGATTCCCTAAACATTTATTGAAATTAACTAATCAAAAAAATGAATAAATGGCAGATGAATTTTTGATTAGTAATTTCAGATGAACATGCAAGACTTTCCTCAGAATGTTTTAGTTAAATTATTTCCAGTTTTTGTAAAGGACAAATAATAAGAATGCACAAGACTAATTATTCAGAAAAAGATAATAAAAAATTATATCACCATAAAAAGTTGAAAGAATTCCCCAAATGATTAGTGTGATGGTCATATTTATAAACAGTTGAGTTCTCTAAACCAGCAGGAATATTTCTCTTTTCCCACTTGCTTGTATTTACAGGTCCTGTCCCAATTTATTTATTTTTTATCTGACCTAGGAATCTATATTTTTTTTATTTTGAAGAAAATAAGATAAAAAATAGAATAGATTCAATCAAAACAAACAGTAAATGTGATATAGGACTTCAAAACGAGACGAGAGCAAATCAACAATGGCTACCAAAATGCCTCTTGTTATCTTCAAAGTAGCTGCCTATATCATCAGACATAATAAAATCAATCAAAACAAAACAATGAAAGCAATATAGGGCTTTGAAACAAGATAGTAGGAAATCAACAATGGCTACCACAATATATTTTATCATTAAAATAGCTGCTCATACCATCTGATATAATAAAACCAAACAAAACAAAACAGAATAAAACCAATGAAAACAATATATGACAATGGTGGAACTTAGGCAGCTAAACAAGAAAGCAATTTGCCCACCCTCTTGGTAGGTACCCCTGGTGCAAGCCAGGAGGAGAACCAGTCAGCGGCTCCCAAGATCTGGCCATGGCAGAACGTAGATGGCTAAACAAGAAAGCAATTCGCCTGCCCTCTTGGTAAGTGCCCCTGGCACAAGCCAGGAAGAAAACCAGTCAGCATCTCCCATGAGCCTACTGGTGCACTGGCTGAGAATTAAACATCCCATCCCTCCCCACTCTGCCATTAGCAACTGGGGACAGAGGTCTGAGCATTTCTTGGGAGGATGACCATATGAAATATAGCAAATATGCATTTTAAAGGCAATTGTTTTCACTGTTTTGTTTTGTTATGATTAATTGTTTTGCTCTATCCAATATTCTCTTTGGATTGGTTTTATAATGTTCTGTTTTTGGTTTGATTTCACTGTACCTAATTGACTGGACAACTACTGTAAAGATAACAAGATATACTATGGTACCTATTACTGTTATCCCAGTATCCTGCTGTGAAGTTCTGTACCAATTTCACTACATTGTCTCAATTGGCTTTGCTCTGTCTTGTTCTGTTGTATTTTTATTACTTTCAAAATAAAATTTTAAAAAGCCCAAGATAATAGGAAATTAACAATGGCTACCACTTTCCTTTTTCAGATGCCTCTCCCCTTTCATTTGCAGAAATCCATTGTGCATTTTGGACCCTGCTAAGTCCTTTAGTCTGTTATACTAGGGAGACAACACAGTGTGCATTCATGTGACTCTGAATCATTTCACTCATGAGCATGATCTCAAATTGCATCCATTTACCTACAAGAGCCTTGAGGTTATCTTCCTTTATGGCTCAGTAGCTTTCCATTGTATAAAAATGCCATATCTCTCTTATCCATTCTGCAGTTGATGGGCGAGCTACCCCTGCCTTTTCCTTATTCCCTGTCACATGAAGCATTGCTTTATCCCGTTTGACTTTGTCTACGAATTTACTTTCAATTTAAATGTGTTTCTTGTATAAAACATATTGATAGATCCTGTCTCCCTATCCACTGTGCCTGTGTTTCTTTTTATTGGTGAATTGAGGCCATCTACATTAATGGTTACAGCCAACATGTACTGGCTCATATCTGCCTTGCTATTTTCCTGCCATTGGCTCCCTATTTTCCCTTTTAACCAACTGCTTGCCCTACTTAGCAATCCCCCTCTGCTACTGTTCCTAGACCCATGGTCATTTTTATCTCTCTCTGGAACATCCTTCAGTATTCTTTGTAAGGTTGGTGGTCATGAATTCCTTTAGTTGTTCTTTGTCACAGAAGCATCTGTTTCTCCTTTAATTTTGAAACATTGTTTTGCAGAGTACATCAACCTGGGCTGGAAGTTGTTTTTACTTTACTCTAATCACTTCTTGACCTGATGGTTTGCATTGAGAAGTCTGTCATGATTCTGATGGGTTTTCCAGGTGATCTGTCCCTTTTCTCTAACAGCTTTTAATATTCTGTTCTTATGCTGAATTTCTGGGATCTTGATTATTATATGTCTGGGTGTATGTTTATTTTGGTTATAGCTAGCTGGAGTTCTATATGCCTCACTTATCTGTATGTCAGGCCCTTTTCCCAAGTTTTCTGCTATTAGTCCTGTAAACAGTCTTTTTATTTCCTTTTTTTTAATTTAAAAGAGAATAAAACAAAAGGGGGCAGTACAGAGCAGATCAGAACAGGACAACATAGGCAACACAGTACTTTACATTAAGTCAACTGGACATCAACAGTATCTAACACCATATCTCTTACTCTGCTATAGTTGAGCATAGTTTCAATTACAATAATATCAAACATAACACAATAGTATAAAGCCA
>PVJX010022681.1:0-30222 GCA_004027295.1 Dolichotis patagonum
TATTTTTTCCAATGATTTAGACAGATGCCAGGCGATGAAAAGGCCCAGGCTCTGCTCCTCCATCAAGGCGAGCATCTACTGGAGGCCAGTCGTGTTCTTCAGATTCTCAGAGTTTTGGTCATTTTGTTGCCAAAACACTCACCGAGGACTTGCGCATGTCCGGCATAGGTGGAGCCACGGGGTTCAAAGATTTCAGCGGGGCCCTTGGCTCAGTTCAGAAGGAGGCGCAAGGCCCTGTCCATGGCCTGTCTCCCTTTTTCTTTCCTTTTTATTTTTCCTGGAGGCCACTGTGTTGGTCTTTGCTGCTGTGGCTTCGCTGTCTTCACTTCCGGCCATTCTCTAGGTGTCACTGATCGAAGGGAGGCTGTCAAGGCTTCTCTGTCACTTCTCACGCTTCCAGCCCCAGGAACCCCAAGAACAGTCACTCTTCCCTTTTTGGTTTCTGTTGACATGGACACGCTGTCCCTCCAGTCACGCTGGGCGAGCCGGGCACAGCCGGGGCTGTGTGGTTCAAGAGTGCAGGGCAGGACCAGCCCGAAAGGGGCTCTCCCGGCTCAGCCCTGTGCCTGCTGCTCTCGGCAGAGCTGCTGGAGTGTCCAGAGGGGCAGCCAACCTTTCTGCAGCCTCAGACCACCAGGCTGACACGAGACACACATCCACGAGTCCTGGGGCACGGCCCTGGAGTCTTGTCCTCTGCCTTCCCTTACACCCAGGCAGGGAGACAGAAACATGTCCACGGTGCTCAGGGCACAGAGGGGTCCATGAAGGCGTCTCAGAGGACATGGCGCTGAACCGGGGCGTTGGAGACGGAGAGGTGACAGAGGGAGTGAGGGAAGCAGTAAACTGGGTGTCCCTAGCACAGCAAGACACAGGGCAGAGGAAGGGGAGATGGGGTGAGCAGGGCAGGCAGCAGGAGCAGGGCGGAAACTCAGAGAGGAAGGCCAGAGTCAGCCTGGGGGCAGGCGGCATCAGCGGACACAGTCCTGGAGGAGCCAAGGACCAGGCCCAGGCTGATAGGGCAGGGTGATGCCGGGGACGCAGCGCTGAAACCCGTGTAGGCACAAGGATGGTGACAGTGGCAGGGACAGGAGCAGGGTGAAGAATCTGCCTGCTAGGGTAACAGCGCCTCGCAGCAGCTGCCTGCCCCATGCCAGGAGAAGCCTGGAACGCAGGTGCTAGGGAGAGACAGGAGCAGCCAGTTAGGGTGGCCCGCGGGTCCTCAGCAGGGGCCTGGCACCTCAGGGACTGAGGGTCACTGCGTCCCAGGATGGAGATTCCAGAGGTTATTTTTGAGAAGTGAAAGAAGACTAGAAACCTGGAGATGCCAGAGCCACAACAGAGGCACTGAGGGTCCGTCTCGGTCTCCTTGGCTTTAGTGAAGGACAGAGGATTCTGGTAACCTGGAGTGGTTCACTCGGGTGACCCAGGCATGAGAGGGTCACAGGGAATCTTTTCCTTTGACAGCCACACGCAAGCCTAAGTGGGGAGAGGCAGGACCTGTGGCCAGGAATTTTGCCATTGGGCAGGAGACCTTAATTAACAGAACGGCTCATTCTTCACCGCCTGTGCATTCCCAGGAAGCTGTGCGGTGTCCTCCAGCCACGGGTGCGTCCATCTTTTCCTTGCTTAGAGGGGTTCCATGTAGGGCCTGGCCATGGGGGCTCTTGAAAGCTGCTGGCTGAGTGGACACGTGATCCATGCTCACATCCTCCGTGTCCCAACTGTCCTCTTCTATCAGACACAAGTAGCTCTGCATCCCCACCCTCACTGGCAGGGGGCCCCGTGGGTCACGCAGAGATGGGGTGCCCACAGGTATGCTTCAACACCCAGGGAAAAGCCCCACAGCCGGGAGGAGCTGAGGGTCACCGCTTCCCTGTCACACAGCATAAGTCACCACAACTCCACCAGTCACAGTTGCACAGTCTCTTCAGCGGGAGAATTCACCCTGTAGCTTGACTTTTCATTTCCAAAATGAGGGCAGACACCCCCATGTGCTATGCAAACAGGGCACACTCAGGCCACTGCAAGGGTGACAGGCTGCAGACACGCATGGGGAAACCAGGCCCACCAGGAAAGCCTGCTCCCTGGGTTCCCTTCCCCTACAGCTGCACAGAGGGGTCAACTTCAAGCCAACAGCCCTGGGCACAAGAAGGAGGCCTCTTCTAGAGGGGCACCTGGGAAATACTGTGTGTACGTGTGGCCTTCGCACAGGCCCAGGACCGAGCTGTTGACCCGAAGACCTCAGTGACATGGATGAGAGCTGGCACTGGCCCTACAACCAGCCTGCCACCCGGAGGAGGGGCATAGACCCGCCAGCCCCGTGACCTGCAGAGGGCCACGGGTCCCAACCCACAAAACCTCAGAGAGTGACTGTGCAGTAGTACCCTGGTTTACAAACTTGACTCATTCCATGATGCTGGAAAAGATGGTCATATTCATGTTCATCACCCAATGCAGAGTTCATAAACAAAAACAAGATTTCCCCAAATGCTTCCGTTTGCAAACAAAAGCATTCAGGAATCGAGATTACTATATTTGAAGACAGGGCCTTCAAAGAGGTGACTAAATTGACATGAGGTCATTTGGGTGGCCCTAATCCAACAGGAGAGGCTGCGGGAGCACAAAGGGGAGGCCAGACATGCCCACAGAGGAAGGCCGTGTCCGCCCGCGAGGCACGGTCTCCCGTGAAAGCAGCCCCACTGACGCCTTGAGGCCTCCAGGACTGCAGGGAATGAATCTCTGCTGTCTCCCTGAGGTGTGTCAGCCCTAACAAGAAAACGGGGACAGGGACAAGAAGAAGAAGGGGCCGACCAGCTCCTGCCTCCTTCCTCCTCACGTCCTTGGAACTCATTTCTCCACTGTTCCAACATCTAGAGACTTGAGGCCCCAGAAAAATCAGCTGCTCCAAATGGAACCCCTGAATTTCCCCAGAACTAAGGAGTAAAGACAAACTTAACCTACAGGGCAGGAGGGCATCATGGTAGGAGCCCCCTGCCACTGAGAAATAGCCCCACAATCTCCATCTACTTAGCAGGAACTGAGGGGACAAAGGGAAGGACTGAGCAGGGTATCCACAGCTTCACGGTGACTCCGGCAGCAGGTGGGTGGAGGCTGGGTGCTGGCCCAGGCGGGGGCGCCACACGCCATCCTGAACAGCCACGCACGCACGCGCCCTTACCTTCCCGCCTCCTGGCTGGTGCTTCAGGTTCTCGGTGGAGCCGATCTTGGACTTGACGTTCTTCAGGTCTGGCATGGGCACCGGGGCAGTCTGCAGGCGGCTCTTGGTGGAGGATGGTGATTTGGGTGGAGTGCGGACCACTGCCACCTTCTTGGGCTCCCGGGTGGGCGGGGTTGGCAGGGATGGGGTACGGGAGCGGCTGCCAGGAGTTCCCGGGGAGCCGGGACTGCTGTAGCCACTGCGATCCCCAGATTTTGCGGGTTCACCTGAGGGAAAAGGAAGGGAGTGATGCCAGGGGGCAGCAGCCAGCCAAAGCCCGGGGGCTGCTTCCCTGCGCCCCACTGCCGGGCTCAGGACGAGAGCAGGCACATGGCAACCAGGTCGAGGGTACAGTGAAGCAGCAGAGCGAGCACTGGAACCTGTTTCGGAAAATCATTGCCTCTTGCCTGCCGTGTCACTTAGGGACAGTGACACCCATTAATTTCCCAGGAAAGCAACAGAGAAGTCATCAGTTCCTCAATACCCAATTCCCCCTCCCACAGTCCTAGCATCAAGAGTTGGGGTCCAATTAGCTGTGTGATCTCTGGTAAGTCACCTCCCCTCTCTGAGCTCAAATGCCTCAGCCTGAAAATGCAAGTGGCTTTCCTCGCCTCAGACGCTCCTAAGGTTTCAAGCTCCGTGACCACAGGACAGCCCATGCCTTTCCTTTCCCTCAGAAGGATACACATGGGGTCTCTGCAACAGTGCAAGTTCTGTCTCCAGGGCAGGGGTGGGCTTGGTGTCAGTTCAAATGCTTTCCAAGCCACTTACTTGCAGAGTATCCTTGGGCAAGCTACTTATCTTCCTTAAGCCTGCGTCCTCATCTGAAAACTGGGGGTAGAGATCAGAGCCCCTGGCACAGTTCTGAAGATGGGACGTGGTAACAGGTAAAGGGTCCCTGGTGGTGCACGCTGTGATCTCAGACAGGGGCGTCACTGGAGCCCTGGAGTGCAAGGCTGGCCTCAGCAACACCATGAGAGCCCGTCTCAAAAAATCACAACAGAAACACCAGCAGCTGGGGGGTGGAGCTCAGTGGCAAAATGCTGGTCTAGCATTCGGGAGTCCTTGGGCTGGATCCTTAATATCACAAAAAAACAAAGACAAAATCAAAAGTCCTCTCCCTAGTAAATGCCAGTGGGGATTTCCCACTGCAACCTTGGTTCGGGACAACCCAAACTTCCCGCACTGCGAACAGTCTGAGATACATTCTCCCCAGCCCCAAGCCCACAGGCCTTGTCCCCAAAGCAGATGAGAGCACAGGGTTCGACAGCTCTCCCCACCCCAGACAGATGCGTCTGCGCAAACCACGCAAAGAAGAGAAGCAGGGAGTGACCTGCACCACACCTAACTCACGGGCAGCCTGCTTGGCCCCAGCAGGTCCCCCAGCCCAGCAAACAAGCCTGGGGACAGTGACACACCAGGGGTCTGCCCACCCAGGGAAGCAGCCCCAGAATTACCTCTTTCAAATTTTGCCCCTGCAGGGGGTGGCTTTCTCTGCACTTGCTTGAAAGCTTAAAAAAAGAAACCCACAGACAGCCTCATTACAACCAGGCTTAGCTAACGTGTTCTTTGCGTGGCAGCGTCCAGGCCAGCGGGGACAGGGAGGCGGGGAGCGGCGGGCAACGTGCAGGAGCAGGACACAAGGTCGGAGGCCTAGAGGGGGCATCTGTGCAGCAGCAGACAGCTGGTGGTGGTGGTGGGACCCTGGGCAAGGCATGCCCTTGTCCTCAGCCACTACAACATGGACGTCAGCCGGCATAGTGTTAGGTGAGGCGCGTCGGGATCACAATCACACAAATCACGTCAAAATTCCATGAAACCCCCCCCATCATATGAGAAAAACGCCAGGTGAGGACACTAAGCAAAAACACAAGGCAGCGGCTCTTAGCGGTGCTTGGCAGGTGCCACATTCCACACTCATCAAGCCCACACAGCTGCCAAGGCAGGCTCTGCGGCCACCGAAGGCCCCGCCAGGCCAGGCCAGCAGAAGCGGCCATGAGCCAGTCCACCACAGCCAGGAACAGGTCACCAGAGCACCCACGGCCCTGCTGTCCCTAACAGCACTGTGGACTGAAGCAGCCCCACAGAGCCGGGTACTCAACACTGACTGGGTTTTACTCATGGGGTGCAGGTGGCCACACGCAATGTGCCACCGCTCAGCTAAGACCTTCCAATTTTCCAGTAGGGGGTGCCACTGTGCAGGGCTGGGCCCCACGTGAGATCACGCACAGCAGCCTGTCGGGGCTGCTGGTCCCTTTCCAGACAGGCAGGGCCACACACCCCACTCAGGGCCTGAAAATGCCTCATGCAGGGGCTGCTCCTCGGAACCCTGGATTTGGGGTGAGAAACACTTAGAGAAACTCTGTTTGCTGCTAATATAGAACCTCGATTTCTTTACTGACAAAAAGTGAGGATTCCATAGCTAGCTCAGAAAATTGCCAAAAGGAAATCGGGCGTGGTGGCAAACGCCTGTGATCCCAGTACTTGGGAGGCTGAGGCAGGATCATGATAAATTCAAGGCCAGCCTGAACAACAGAGCGAGACCATCTCAAAAATTCAAAAAGTCAAAAAACAAAGACACTCCAGTGCTTAGTAAAGTACAGGCACTGCCAGGCATTAGCAGTGGCACCTTGAGATTTGGGTCTGTACCTTTTGGGAGCTTCCATGGACTAGGACTCAAGGGGACATTCTTACCAGTGCCGCCGGGCGGTGTCTTTGGGCTCGGTGTAGTTTTGGCTGGAATCCTGGTGGCGTTGGCAGCACCTTTCTGACCTGAAGGGGCTGCTCCCCGGGGTGCAGTGCTCTTTGTTCCAGTTTTGCCATCAGCCCCCTGTAAACCAAATCAGGGTAAAGTGGTTTTACCTTTGGGAAAGATGCCGGTCACTGAGTCAGAGTCAGCCTCACTCTCCCAGCTGACTCAAGGAAGCCAGACAAGGTAACCTTTTGCCCACTGAATGCAATACACATTTACAACCTCAAGAGTTTGCTGGGCACACAGCCCCACTGCCCCGTCCCTGCACCCGGCACCTGGCACCTGGTTACTCATTCCTCTCAAGGGAATTGTTTGCATTAGTTATCAGCACCGCTCGCGCTAAAATGTTTATCGAAAGACACTAGGGCCTGTAGCAGCAATCAGGGCCATCACCCAGTCAGGTTACGGGACAGGGCTGGCAGGCTATCCCTCTACCCCTGTGCTGACTCTAATTACGGACCCAGCTGACTGACAGCCAGTGGTCCGTGGAGACACTGCTGAACCTGACCTTCCACCAACTTGAACAAGAACGCTAAATATTTTCTCCCAAACCACCCTAGGTTCTCAGTGACCCTGAAGAGCCCTTGGTGGGTGAACACTAGCAGAAGGTTGGGAGTGAGTGGCGGACAGGCAGAGTCTGCTGACTGCAGGCAGTTATGGCTTCGGATCCCCAGCTGATGACCGGTAGATGCAACATGAACTCCGAAAAGAAACCGAAGTGACCACAGACCACAAGCCGGGTCAGGGGGGAGCGGGTTGGTAGAACAAGTTGCTGTCGGCCAATAGTGTCCAACCAAATGAGGACATGGCAATGGGCAGAAGAACCCAGGTAAATAGATGGCTCCCTTCCTTCCTAGTACTTCCTTGCAGTACTAGGGATTGAAGCAGTGAGCTCCATTCCTAGCCTTTTAATTTTCTTTCTTTTGAGACAGGTCTTTCTAAGTCACCAAGTTACCCAGAAAATTTGCAATCTTCCTGCGTAGGCTTCCCAGACTACTGGCATTATAGGCATGTGCCACCACACCCAGTTAAGAGGCAACTTTCAAACTAGAATCCCCCAGGTGTCTCTGGGGCTACCACTTGGAGGGGAAAGTACAACTCTGAGCCTCCATTCCTTTCTCTACCAGAACTTTACTTAGACTACATAGCCCTTCTCTGTCAAAAAAAAAAGTCTGGAGCTAAGAAAACACATCTGAATACCACTTCAGAGCAGCCTGGTTCTTTGTCAAAGGTGGTTTCCTTACCTTGAGTTTCATCTGCTTTGCTCCAGAAATGCCAGTTCGGGGTGTGACAGGAGAGACGTATTTAGGAGAGGAAGTTGGCTCAGGGCACACGGCAGGGCTGGAGGGTTTGATCAAAGGGTCTGAGCTACCAGGAGTGGGGTGTGTGGGGCTAAGGCAAGGCCTATTTCTCAGGGTTTTAGCACAGGAAGGTGTGGATGTCTTAAACATAAACAAATAAAATCAAAATCAAAATCAGCACAGAAAACAAACTTAAAAAAAGGACAGTAACTAAGCATAAAGCAGGCAGGTCACAGTTTAGAGCAGTGATCACACGAAGCATGATCAGGTATGCTCACCAGCCCTTTCTGGTCAGTAAGGAAAGAAAACCACCGTGTCCCTTTGTCATGGTGTATGTCGGTGGCCCCAAGGCCTCATGTATTTGCATTGTACATTTGTGACTGGTTCATTGTCTAGTGCTTGGATTGATGGTGTCAGTGCTACACCCTCCTAGGTGTGGAGCCAGGATGTGATGTAATGGCAGGAAGAAGGTGTGTCTCTCTTTTGCCGGTTTCCACCTTGCGGTTTGCAGCTGCCATGAACTGCGGCCCTGCCATGCCACCCTGCCTTGGAGCCAACTGAGTATGGACTGAAACGTCCAAAAACTGTAAGAAATAAACCTTGACTTTCCCAACTTTGGGCATCAGGTATTTTGTCTCAGCGATGAATAAAAAGTAACTGAGACACCCTTTATCATGGAACTACCTGTCAGCTACATACATGTGTCACAGTGTCAGTGTGTGGCAGACATTACGAAACTTCCATCTGACAGGACCTTGAGATATTTTGGTGTGTGTGCTGCTGAAGTGAGCACTTGACAGAACTTGAAACGAGAAGATAAAATATGGATAGACGTTCTAGTATGTTCTTTCTGCAGCCACTGGGTCTTCGTGTGCCTCCCACTTTGGAGAACACTGGTTCAAGGTGCTTTATACTCAGTAAGTCAGGGGAGATCATCAAGATACAAAAGTGTTCGGTTGTTTCTCAATGACAAGTTTCCAACATGTCATGGGTTGGAGGTGCCCATTCTTTGCTTAGAACTTGGGGAAGTGACAGGGTGCTCATAGAGTCTGTCTGATACCAGTGAGGCCACACACACACACACACACACGTTCCAAATAAAACATTTGATAAATGTTTTATTTGGTACTACTATTTGGTAAATCCCAATTTGACTAAAGTTTACTCCTGAACATGTTCCACGTACTTAGCCTGGCAGGGTGGGTGACGAACAGAAGTGCCTGCTGAGTCAGAAAACCTCCGGGAGGGAGCTGGTCCCTGGAACCAGTGCCCCTGCTGGATGGAGGCTGACACCCACAGTCTGTCCTGTCTCTGGACACTGGGAAGTGTGGCCCCAGCGGAGGAGAGAATACAAGCTGAGAGGTGGGTCTAGGGGTGCTCTGGAGTGAGAGAGCTACAGAGCAGGGTCCTGGACTTTTGCTATATGTTTCTTACTGCCTTCAGATTCCCTAAGTGGCTGAGACCTTTCCTATGTCAGCCTGGTCAAGAAGGAGACCCCTGGGCCGGGGATTTAGCTCAATGGCTTAAGCGCCTGCCTGGCAAGTGCGAGGTTGTGAGTTCGATCCCTGGTACCAAAAAAAAAAACAAAGGAGACCTCTGGGCCAGGAATGTAACTCAGCGGCACAGTGCCTACCTGGCGAGCTCAAGGTTCTGAGTTCCATTCTTGGTTAAAAAAAAGGAGACCCCAAGGAAGGGAGCAGGAGTGAGAGGGGGGATGCAGGCTGACAGGGACACACACGTGATTACCCAGGGCACCAAGAGACCAAGTGTTAGACCCATCTTCTGGACCTGGAGACTTGCAGAGCTCCACTACTGATTAAAATCCAGACATTTCAGGTAGCAGTTACCTGTTTGATTGTTACTGAGAATGCAGCCCAGGGCCTGTGTGTGCTATGCGTGTGCTCCACACTGAGTTACGTCCCTATCCTCTCTGCAGCCTTATGTTGGAAATTCTAAACCCCCTCTAAAACAGGACTTTTCTAGGGCTGTGGTGGGATTTTCCTGGAAAATCATCATTGTGCAGTTTGGGGAGCATTTTCTTTTAATATATAAAGTTACTGAGAGAAAAATGTAGCTGAAATGAAAGGCGGAGAGACAGGCAGCACACTAGGATTGTGGTGAGCAGGCTGCTTCCTCCTGCTGACCGTGACGCTGGCTGCCGGAGCCTGACCGGGCTAACCCCAAATCACTGCAAGATGGCATCTACGATGCTAACCCACACTTCTTCACTCTGCATTCTGATGTGGGTCAAGCTTCCCTCCTCCAACTTCCTCCCAACCCATGTCAGCCCCACATGGGGTTCTGCAGAAACCAAGCCACACCCCCTCGGATTTCTGCTTCCAGGCCTTTACTCCTGCCTGGCCATGCCCTTCTCTGCCCGGGAGCATCAACCTCATTTGTGGTCCTTCCTGCAGCATTCTTGTTCCTCTCTTCTGGGGCTTGCTCACAGCCCCTGCTTTTGCTCAATACTCTCTAACATGCTTTTCCACATACCTTAAATGTGTGTGCCAGTGTGTGCGTGCGTGCATGCGTGTGCGCACATGTGCACTAAGCCTACATCCACAGAGGCAAGTACAAGAGGTGCAAAACTCAAACCTTATTACCGAAAACGTAAACACATTCGTTAAACTACTCTATGGCTGTGGCAATTAGGAGCATAAATTCATTAACTGGCTGACTCCCCTGCCCTGGCATAGTAGCAACATCGATAGATGCTGGGCTTTTTAAAAGCTTGCAGAAACACACGAGGCACTTTAAACACCACTCCAGTGACAGACACCACATTATATGAGAACAAACTCAGACGTAAAGCACAGCCTCTTGGTAAACCTGACAAGCAGCAGAGTCTGGTGAACTGTTGACTTACCTTTGCTTTTCTGTCATCAATTCCAGTCCCGTCTTTGCCTTTACTGACCATGCGAGCTGATAAAATATAACATGAGAGCTGTGTTACACCTCATTTTCATAGTTCACGAGAAGCACCAGCGGGTCTTATCTGCAGTTCAGGATTGGAGGAACACGTCTGATTTAGCGGGGTCTGGAGGAATCCCAATTGAGTCTCTTGCCTCCAGTCTGCTGGTCTCGTATTGTTAGTATCAACACCGCACAGCACGGCTACTGCTTGGGGCAACACTGAGAGGGGCAGCAGGCTGGCTGAGGCCCAGGACATGCAGAGGGGATGCGGAGGATGCTGTTAGGAGTACATGTGGCCACAGGGCTGCTGAGGGAAGGCAGTGTGGGCTTCCACCCACAGCCCCTCCCTGTCCCTGCCAGAGCCAAATCCGATCTCGAGGAGCACTCAGAAGGGCAGCTTAGCCAGGTCCTGGGCCCCCCAGGAGCCCATGGTCGGGGTGAGCAGCTGTCTACACTCTGCTGCCGGGAGGCCTGGCCGAGGCTTCCTACGAAGTTCTCACTTACCTTCTGGAGCTGGAAGTCTGACAGAGGCCACCAACGATTTCCCTGCCACCAGCTCTCAGTTTGTGAGTGAGTCCAGTGTCCACCTTGCTGGCCATCTTATGCTGACCACCTTATCCCCACTCCCAGCCATCTGCTACAAAAATAGGTGAAGCAGGTGATGTCTTCACCCCCTTGCAGCTGGTTGTAACCCTAGAGCCTGCCCTCCACTCATGGGGACCCTAAGTCACCAGTGCTGCTGCTTTCCTGCCCTGACCGAGCCTGTCCTACCCCGACCCAGCCCTGTGAGTCTTCCCACTGCCAAGGGGCCTCTCGGGAGGCTGTTCCTTCTTTCTTCTCTAAGTCAGCTTTCCGGTGAGTGACCATCAGATGTCCAGCAGACAACATCAGGATTTCAGGAGCAACCACTGGCAGGGATTTAGGCACTGCACCATGCAGGAACTGTGCCACGGCCTGCTGCAGCCGGCCTCCCTTCACTGATGCCCACTGGACGGTGATCACTGACCTGCCTCTTTGGTTTCAGTATCATACTACATCTGCCCTGAGGACAGTGGGGCCTCTGGATTTGTGGGGTGACAAGCACTGCTCCTCTAGCCCAGGGGTTTTCCAACTTGACTGTGGGAAACACTTGGAGAGGGTGCTTAAGCAGATTCCTAGGTCCACCTGAGACGAATGTGGATCCCAGCAATGGAAGCTTCAAGTGCATCTGACTCACAAGTTCCTCCCTTTGCTCCAATCAGCCAGCACCATTTGTGTCACGAGAGCACCCCTGAGATGAGTATTTCCTAAGTCAGGATAGGACTCAGTAAGACCTCTTCCCAGAGATGTGACCCGGTGAGATCAAATAGATTTGGGAAATTCACACTATGTACCTTTCCCAAAGGGTCATAACACACACTGGCATAATAATGGCCCTGACAAATCCTGCAGCAGCAAAGCCTGTTTAACTCTCTTTTATCAAACTCACTGGGTCATGGCGTCATGTCTCCCGTGCTCAGACCTGCTGACATCTGATGGACCAGGATTCAACAAAACAGCTCATTAGGAAACTCACGGTAAATTGTCAAGTCACAGTCATTTGTCTTCTACTGTTTGGAATTTAAAACAGGACACAGAATTTTTTTTCTGACTCAAAATTTTAAACACAGTTTTCTTCATCTACAACATTTCAAAGCTGTCTCTACAAGTAGAATCTAATCAAAATTTAACAGATGTTTCTGACTGTTAGATTAGGTGGCACCCATCTCTGAGTTCTGAAAATAATTACTTTTTGTTACTAGGAATTGAATCTAGGGGCTTTGCACTGAGTTACATCCCCAGCCCTTTTGATTTTGACCCAGGGTCTCACTAAGTCACTAAGCTGCCCTGAGTAGGCTCACACTTGATGCTTCTCCCACCTCAGGCTCCCAGCGTTTTGGGATTATAGGTGTGCACCTCTGTGTCCAGCTCCTGAAAATAACTCTAAAATGAGAATATTCCAAAATGCTAAACCTGTGCCTTCCCTGGGACACACATCTGAAGAGGTGCTCTGACTGGACTCCAGGTAGGGGTGGAGCTAACAGCCCTGGGATGACAGCACGGGGTCACCCTGGGTCTCTGCCCAGGGAGGAGGGGCTGCCCTGGACCTGGAGCATCCTGACTCTACTCATTTTCTCCCTTGCTACAAGGCAGGGCCGAGTGTGGGCAGGGCTGCTGGGCCAAAGGCACCTCGTGGGCTCCTGGCTACCTCTGGTTGCCATGTGGAGGTTGCTCCGCCTGCCAAATGTGACAGTTTGTCTGCTGACAGGAGCAGCGGGAGTTGGCCTTTGCATCTCTAATAGGAGGCAGGGTGTGGGACGAGTGTCTTTCAGAGCAGACCTACCTGGATTCTGAACCTGGCTCCATCACTTCCTATAGGTGACCTTCAGTGAGTTACTTTACCTCTCTAAGCCTCAGGCTTCTCATCTGCAAACTGGACCTCATTTTGCCTACTCAGAAGCTTTGGGAGGGTTCTAGACTGTGAATGTGAGGCTCAGCTGTCATCTTCTCTGTGAGGTGTGCTGACCACTTCCTGTGGGATGATGGACCATGGCTGATACATTGACTGCACAGAGAATCAAACAGAGCTAAAGCAGTGGGCAGGGGGTGTTGGAGACATGCAGAAGAGTGGGCAAGCGTGAGAGGAGAACGTGCTGCCAGGCCTGGTGGCCGGAGGCTGAGGGAGGGCAGTGGCAGCGGCCCAGGTGGCTGGTTTGGTAGCTGTCCTAGAACTTGCAGGTGGCAGGAGTCAAGGAGGGCTGGAAGCTCAGTGGCAGTGCCCGCAGCCTGGAAGACACAGGAAAGTGCCAGGGGACGAGCGAGGGATCTCAAACACAGACCTTTGAGTTGAGGGACTCGGCTGACAGGCCTCCCAGGCAGACCAGCTGCAGGCTGCTTCTCAGATGGCTCGGGAAGGTCAGCCTCCTTTGTGGTCTCTCCCACAGAGGGGCCCAGGGCTTCTTGCTCTTCTCTTGGGGCCCCCGGAAGTACAGCCCCTTCCGAATCTGGCTCTGAACATGCCTGCTCCTTCTGCACGTTGGCTTTTATTTCCACGTGGAATGTGAACTCAGGAACAGGCTCATGCCCATCCACCATGGACCCTGTGCTAGGCCCATCTGGTGGTGAGGCCAGGGTCTCTGTGGAAACTTTGGAGAGGAAATCGACAGGGAGTGGGATGGCACCCTTGGCTGGGAAACCAGGGATGCCAGTGGCTTCTCTGGAGACTGCATGAGGGGGTGGCTCACTGGGGCCTGGGGAGACCTGAGAAGGAGGCGACTCTTGGGGTGATGACTCATCAATGTCACGGTCTTCATCCACCTCCTTCTCACCCCCCAGCCTTTCTTTGCCCTGGGCCCTCTTCCGAGAGGGCCCCTTCTGGTCCTGGTCTCCCAAAAGCTGGTACTTCAGCAGCTCAGAACCTTGGTGGCTTCTGTCCAGGTCCTCGGGTCCTTTCCCCAAAGGTTGAGGTATGACTTCTGTGGAGCCTTCAGGCAGGAAGGGAGCCCTGGGCTCGTGGGGCACGTGTGGGAGGGTGAGACCCGGGATTCCCAGGTCTGAGGCCTCTTCTCCACGGTGCCCTGGTGCCCCGAGCAAGCTTTCCTGGACACTGATGACCCTCTCTGGCTCCACGTGGAGATATCCAGGGAAGGAGGGCTCTGAAATGACTAGAGCCTCCTTGGTTTGGTCCCCATGCTCTGGTCCCCATTCCTGGGTAAGTTTCTGAGGACCTCCTGGTAGGGGAGGTGCTGGGCAGGTGGAAGGCTGCAGAAGAGGGTGAGCAACTTCTGGAACGGGAGCTTCTGACTGTTTTTCACCCAGAGGCAGCACTGAGGCCCCAGAAACTTCTCCGCTGCGTCTAGGCTGGACTTGAACGCTAAGCTCCTTGGCCAGGGGCCTCTCAGGTGCCTCCCTGTGCTGGCCTGGAACTCTTATCTCTTCTGGGTTTGAAGAGGCAGCAGTGGCAAAAAGTTAGCAAAGGTGCAGTAATTGTTTAAGAGAGGCACAGCATTCTTGCCATCAGAAAAGAACACTTAAAGTCATCATAAGCCCATCTAACAGAGGCAAAGACATGGCTCTGGGCTCATTCACTGCTTTTAACTGCTTGCCATGAAAGCTCTCTTGCTCTATCTGCCACCAATTTGTTGGGGGACTCTGGGTGAGCACTTTGCCTCTCTGGCCCTCGGTTTTCTCCCCTATAAAAGCAGGGAAGGTTGGACCTGGTGACCTCCAGGGCCCCTTCTGGTGTAGGTGTTACCCCTCCACCTCCTGATGAGCTCTTGCTGGAAAGGGAGAACACCAGAATCTCCGCGGCCTTCCTGTACACAATCCCCTGGGCTACAGAAGTTTCTCCCTCTTTTTTTTTGGTACTGGGGATCGAACTCACGACCTCACGTTCGCAAGGCAGGCACTTAAGCCACTGAGCTAAATCCCCGGCCCAGTTTCTCCCTCTTTCAAGGGAATTTGAATTTCCTGAAGAGTCTGACTTTTTGGTGAAACCTGGCTGGGGTGCAGCGAGGTTCCCTTTCTCTTCCTTCTCTTTCTGTCTTTTACTCTTTTTCAGTGCTGAGATCAAGCCCAGGGCCTTGTGCCCACTAGGCAAGTGCTCTGCCACTGAATTATAGCTCCATATCTTACCCTCATCTTTATAAAATTTTGAGACAGTGTCTGGCCTTGAATAGGAGATCCTCCTGCCTCAGTCTCCCAGGTAGCTAGGATTATAGGCATGTATCAGCTCATAGGCTGGCTCACTGTGGCAACACAGGGCTCAGGGTGTCCCTCCTCTGACTGTCATGCAACATTCTGCCCACCAATTCAGGTGATCAAGAGGACCCTCATTTTTTCTGGCTTATACATGAGAATCTCCCTTTATAGTATCTGTGTATTAAGAACAGGCAAGTTATGGTCTTTAGTTCTCCTAATAATCACCCTTAATTATTTCTGTAGTCCTGGGGATTGAATCCAGGACTCTGTACATGCTAGGAAAGTACTCTACCAGTAAGCTACTTCCCCAGCCCGGCACCATTTATTTTCCTAACTTTCAGCTCTTTGAACATCCCATGTGGTCCCAAAAGAATAACCCACGAGTTCTCCAGCTCTCTTCTAACCAAATCTGTAACTCTGAAGTTCCAGGAAATCGGACAAGAAGGAGACGTGGATGAGATCAGGGAAGGGAAGAAGAGTGTCTGCACACGGGGATGCAGTTGTGAACCCACCCCCTTGGGGCCAGTGTGGCCTCACCATGCCCACAGTGCAGCTGAATCCCTTGCAGCCAGACAGCACTGCTGGTCACACTACAGGATGGGTAAATTTCCTATGGCTTTCTAGAGAAAAGGACAGCATCTTTGGGCCAGGGGGTTAACGCAGAGGCTCAAGTGCCTGCCTGCTAAGTGCGAGGTTTTGAGTTTGATCCCAGATTAAAAAAAGACAAAAAACCCAAAAACAAAAAGACCAAAAGGCAAAACAAAATAACCCAAAAAACAAAACAACAACAACAAAAACCCACAAAGTAAACAAAACAAAACAGCATCTTCCCAGGTCTTCTGCAATCTTTCACAGTAGACAGTAGACTTTCAAATTAGCCAGAAAACTAGAAAACAAACCCAGCTCATATTTCAACTATATCAGAGGCCTCTACTTCCTAAGATTCTCTAGGATTTTTAAATCAAGTTCTTGAAATATTTATGATAAATGATTACAGAAAGCTACTTTCCTTGAACACAGCAGTTTGGTTCTGAAGAAGAAAGTTATAGTAAGGTTTGAAGGCCGAACAGAAGATAACGCAAGTGTAAAAGCTGGGTTGTGATGTGGCCTGAATCGGCCTGAATCTGCCCATGGCAGAGCCACCCAAGATACAAACTTGCGTTTCTATTGGGCATTTGTCCTCAGTTCCCAAGCTGATGAGGGCAGCTCCCTTCAGGACACTGTGCCTCGGGATAGACTCAGAAATGGTATAAAAAACCCAGCGGGGCTCTTTCCACATCCGAGGAGCCCACATTTGACAAGAGCCAGCAACTCGGATCTTCTGGATGAAGGAATTAGGGTCCAGGTCCAGGCTCTTTTAGGGTGGAGCCTACATGGATGTTTCCATCTCCCTCCCAGTCACCCCCAAGTTTTTGGAGGAAATTTGGGCCACTGACCTTGAGTCACGTGTCCAGCGGCTTGGTCTTCCAGGCTTGGGGTGTCTCCAATGCCTGCTTCTTCAGCTGATTTAGGCAACAACAGGAAGAAGATAAAAGCAAAGATAGTTACTGTTTTTTGGACCCCACGCTTTCTGCATCCGCTGGTGTCTTTCCTCAGACCTAGAGAAAGTCAGGTCCTCAGAGTGCCAGAGGCTGCAACTGCAGGTCTTCTGCAAAGGCCACGGCCTGGGACAGTAATAACAAAAGTTCCCTAAACAAAACCCACAACACCCACACACCCTGCCCGTCACTGTGGCCTAGGCGGAGACAGCTTCTCCGACAAGCGGCCAGGGCCCGACACCTTGCTCCACCAAGGTATCAGGATACGGAGAGTGCAGACCCTGCCACCCAGACCACCCAGGGGGCAGGAGTTCAGGGACAGCTTGTGCATTTCTGGAGCAGCACGGTGCACACTCAGATGCCACCACTCATTTGATCTCCCTGAGCGTCCATTTACTCAGCTGGAACCCAAGCAGACGAGGCTCATCTGTATCCGGCAGGGCAGTAAGAGAAGCTGGGGAGGGTGCTCGGCACAGTGCCTGAGTAGGGTAGGTGTCCCGAAGCTGCTCAGTTCCTTCCCACCAAATGGCTCACTTCCCTCAGTGGCACACTTGGGGAGAGTACTGCCTGGCTGGAGAGGGTTGGCAACCCCAGGAGCTAGGCTTTTTTTTCTTTTTGGGCAGGGGGTGGTCCTTAGGCTCCTGTTCAGAGCATCCCAGTCACCCCAAACAAAGAAAGCTGAGATAAGTCCCTGATCACACCAACAGGACCAAAGTCAATAAATATTCATCCTGGAACACGGCAGAAATCAGGACCATACAGACAACTGTCTAGAGGCAGCATGTATAAGGCAAGTTGGGACACACTGACCTCACCACCCTGAATGACCAGCCTGCCCGAGCTCTGCCCGGTGCAGTTCAGTCTCTGCACCGAAGCTGACATGTCCAGTTACCAGGGTCGCTCATGATGGCTGACAGGAGAGCGCAACAAGGAAAAGATTCTCTGAGTCGTTGGGCAGCCGTGTTGTGGCCCCCTAAGCACCAGCTGTTGGCGACCTTAGGGCAGCTGCGGTGGAGTGGAAGCAGGCTCAGAAGCTCTGCATTTACCAGGTCACCAGTACAAACACCTTTTGAGTGCCCTGGAGCCGACGCTGCGCTGCTCAGAGGTCTGATGGTGACGGCTCCTTATGGTGATGCAACAGTGGGCAACCACCGGGCCAGCGGTTCAGGGATCTCAGCTCCGAGCAAAGAATTGGTCTGTGTTTTGGACAAGGTTATGGAAATGAAGGAAAGTCTCAGAGTGACCATAAGTCTAGCTAAATGACTACAGAGTCCTTGAGACAGTGGGCACAAGAGAGGGCACTGCAGAATACCATCACTGCCATGGCACAGGCGAGCTGACTCTCCTTCCTGCACCTATGCAGAGATTCAACATCCTTGGCCTGATCTGAGCAGCAAGTGGCGTCTGGTGACACCCTTGACTGGGGCGGAGGTATTCAGAAAACTCAAGGGCGAGAGTGAATGGAGAGAGCTGGCATCGTATCACTAACATCCTCTCCTGTCCCTGGGCAAGGTTTTCACCACAGGACTCACAACATCCATGTACTGCAGCCCTGATGGTATCGCTAGGCAGTTGCACAGGAATACTGGGGTTCTGCAGATGGATGTGCTGTAGTAAGGGCTAAACTTAGGGACCCGGAGTCATAGGCAACAACTGAGAAATGCTTACCAGCTCTAAACCTCCTGCCACCATGAGGACAGGAAGGAGAAAGAAGGGGAGAGAATTTTTGAGGATGATTTTCTTGGACAGAGTGGCTTCAGGGGTGGGAGGTGGCTCAATGGCCACCTCCCATCTCAGACCGAGTGAAGTCTTTCTAGGCACCAATCACATGGAGACACGTGGCAAGTGTACCCTCTGGCTTGAAACCTGATAGGCAGCTGTCAGAGCCCCATCTGGGAGTGCTAGAGGATAGGAGTGGAGCTGGTCTTGCCTTGGCGGCTGGGCAAAGTGTGTTGCTGTTGCCCTGCCAGCAGGCTGTGTACCCAGTTTGCTCGCCAATGTTTCCGTGGACCTGACGTGGACACATTAGAGACAGTCAGGTGGGCGCCTTAGGTCACATCCTATGGCCACCATCAGGAGCTGAGGATGGAGCTGGATCTTCAGACCTCTGACGTGTGTGCCAGAACCCAATGCATAGGGTCTTCAGGGAACAGGAGATGGGGTGGGGGGGAACAGTCCGGAAGAACTCAAACAGGGCCTCCCCGAGGGAAGAGGTTGCTCCAAACACCTGCCCGGGTGGGAAGCAGTTCACATCACTGCCGCTTTCCCACCGGCCCACACCAGCCCTGGAAGGGGACGCACCTCAGAATGAGGTTAGAAGATTGACTGCTACACGGGTCTGGCCATTCTGATCAGCATTTACAGACTGTGTTTTGTAAATGGCTTAAATGTCCCTCCAAAGCCTCATTCAGTCATGGAGGTGACTGAGTCTAGCATTCGTGATTGGCTTGTTGTATAGCGCTGGGACTGGCGATGTGAGTACTGTGGTGCCCAGGGTGGGTAACGGGCATACAATATAAGGGAGGGAAGGAGGCGTGCTTTCCCATTTTTGCCCTTTTCTCTCGTCTCTTGCAGCCGCCATGAACAAATGCCCCTCAGCCACGCCACCCTGCCTTGGAGCCAGCTGAGTATGGACTGAAACATCCAAAAACTATAAGATAAATAAACCTTTCCTTCCTTTATTTTGCGTGTCAGGTATTTTGTCTCAACAACAAGAGAAAAGTAACCAAGACAATGGAGAATAGGGTGTTTTTGATTACTCAGGAGTAACGGGAAAATCAAAAGATGGCTGCAGGTTTCATCCTTGGGCAGAGGACAAATTCCCACTGAAACTGGGAAAGGCCAGCAGGAGACAATTAAATCACCTGTGATCTCACCCTGTCAGTTTTCCATGGCCTTCAAAGGTCCTTCACATCAAGGCTGAGGCCCTTTCAGGCTTCAAGAATTCAACCTTGGCCCTCACCCATTTCAGAAGACTTCACTGCTGATCATCTTGCAAAGCAGAACTGCACTTGGAAGGACCAAGGGTCTCACGGAATGCCCTGTGATGGGCATTCTCAGGGCAGGAACCCTGAGAGATAGCTGCAGGCTTCCCAAACAGTCATAGAGTGAACATCTTCTGGAAGGAAATCCTGCACAGAGCCCTTCTGAATTTCTCCCCTTAGCCTTCTTATTTTTGGATGGATTCTTGCTATGTTTCCCAAGCTGGTCTCAAACTCACAGAGTCAAGTGATCTTTCCACCTCAGCCTCCTGAGTAGTGGGCTGCGCCACCGTACCCTGCTTCTTCGGCATTTCTTGCTAGGCAGCTAGGCACTCTCAAATTCCCCAGTGGTAGAGGCCCAAGAAAGAGGGTCTGAAAGGAATGACCCCAGAGGCTCCAGGCTGTGTTGGGCCCTTTCCTAGGGCTGGTACAGTGTAACTCTTGGGTGACTGCGTAGCCCCAAGCCAATGCTATGTCTGTTGGTGGCCTGTGTTAGCAGTAGCTTCACATGCGTGTTCTAGAAAGACAGGTTTGAAAGGCAACATGTTGCTAGAAGTGGATGCAAGATCACATTTCTGAATGTGATTTCTGTAGGAACAGAACAACCCCATGAAGACTCCCCAAAGTGTGACACAGTCGTCTGGACCCTGCTTCATTTCTGGGTGCTCCTAGAGGAAAACTACCCACTGAGGGTAGCTGGTCATTGGGTAGAGTCTGAGCAGGAGGGAGGGTGGCTGACCTCAGATGTGAAGGAGGCATGAATATGCCACAGCCTGCCTCAGAAAATGCTGGAACATTCTGGATCTGGTGCCATGACTGAGGCAAAGAGAGGAGGATCCAGAATGAATCTAGAAGCCCTCAGTCCCCTGAGAGGCTGGCAGGAAGCAGGTAGGCACCAAGGCCCCCAATTCCTAACAACCTGGGATTTCTAAAGGCCAGTATTGCCTACATTCCTACCTCACTTGGAAATGAGGATGACCCAATGTGAACCCCTCACTGGGGCCATCACTGCCCTGTGATCTCTGGGGGCTGCCCTCACCTGTGGTTCCTTCTGGGATCTTCATGTGGGGCTGGGCGGCGGCCTGTGTGCAGGGGGCTGTCTCATCCACTAAGGGTGCAGTCACTTCTGGAAACCACCAAGAGTCACCTCAGAGGGGCTGGCCAGCCGCCCAGCTCTCGCCTTCGCTGTGTATGCAGGAGCAGTGCAGGGCGGGGAGTCAGGAGGGGACTGGCTGCATGCAGGAAAACACCAGTACAAAGCAGATCCCAGCACCGCTCCTGCCCCATCTCCTCAGCAAGCACACAGTACACTGTTGGAGGGGCAGTGGCCACTGGATACCAGCCCACACACCAGGAGAACCAGCTTGCATAAGCACTGCAGTGAGACAGACCGACTGCTGAAAGCCAAGTGATGATTCCCTGCGTGCTCAAGGCAGGGCAGGAGCTCAGCACTGTGGATTTTGCACATAGGGCCAGCACCTGTGGCTTGGAGCAAGTCTTTTGTCTTCTTTGGGCCCCAGTTCCCTCAGCTGCAAAATGGGAGTGCCATCCCAGGTGACCTCTGAGCTTTCTTTCACCTCTAAGCCCTTGTTCCCCAAGTCTGTAACCCCCAAGTAACAAGCACAGTGCCCCCCGTATGGCAATGGTCAAGCCAGTCCTGGCCAGAGCCAGGTACTTCACCCCTAGATGGGTCCAGCTTCATGGAAGAGGCAGGAGGCAGGGACAGCCCACCGAAACGGTGGCCAGCATCCCATCAAGCTAAACACTTCCAGCCCACCCTGGCGTACTGCACACATAAGGAGCTGCCAATTTCGAAGGTTTCTCTGCAGCCAATGTTAGCTGAGTTTAGTGAAGGTCATTTAAATTGTGGTCGACTAGGGTGCAGGTTCTGCGGCTCTCTTCCTGTTGCTGAGGGCCAAAGCACGTGGGGCCCACACATGTGCAAGTCCAGGCTTCAGTAAGACTAGGCGGGAGCTCCTTCCAGAATGATGCTGACGGTGCACTGAGAGTTGTGCTTAAGGAGGCTGGCATGAGATCTGGTCAGTTGCAGGACCTTCTTAGAGTGGAAGGCAACTTGCAAAACTGTTCTAAGCAGACGAGCAGGAAACGCCTTATGTCACCGGCTCTCAGGAGGAGAGGAGAGAGCACTTTTCCACACTGGGGATCCTGGGGTAAGGACCACACAGCTGCATCCTCCAGGGAAGTGCCAATACATGGAGCACCTGGCAGGCACTTAGCAGCTGCTTTCTGGATGACTCCAAAAGTGGATGCGAGGCCAGGTTATCAGCCTGTGATACGACATTCAAAGTAACGCACAGGCCTGGAGAGGTGTGAGAATAAATCTTGAACCCCTTCAGGGAGGACAGAGATGGAGGGGCATACACCATAAACTGGTTACTCTAAACCTATGTTCAGTGCCCTTCTCCCTTTATTTCTCCTACTTATCAGGTTGAAAAACACACTGCTCAATCTCCCAGCCTCCTTTGCAGCTAGGGGTGGCCATGAGACCTAATTCTCAGAAGGCCAAATGAGATCCAAGAGGAAATCTGTGAGCAGGCACTTGCAGAAGAACTCTTGCTTTCCTTTGCCTTTGAAACAGGGTCTCGCAATGTAGTTCAGGCTGGCCTTGAACTCGCTATGTAGCCCAGGCTGGCCTTGAACTTACTGCGATCCGCCTGCCTCAGCCTCTTGAATGCTGGAGCTGCAGGCATGCATTATTACACTTTGCTTTCCTAATGAAAAGGGAACATATTTGGCTTCAGAGTTCAAATAGTGACCACTCTGCTTTGCGGTTTGTTCTTGCTTAGGAGGCAGCGACCATGTTGCAAGCAGGAGGCAACAATCCAATCCCTGAAGATGACAGAAGGTGACCACAGAAGAATACTGACCACACAGCAAACTGCTACTGAAGTCATCTTATTATGGGACACAAGTAAATCTCTTCTATGTATGCCAGCTAGTTGGGTTTTGTATTTCCAGCAGCCAAACGAAGTAGTCTCAACTGACACAGATGGGAGGCAAGAGAAGGTGGTCAAAATCAGGACTAAGAAGCATTTCAGGAAACATATGAGGTGCTTCAAATGTTTGGAGGGGACAGGTGAGTAGACAAGGCCATGCCCAGAGCCCAAGAAATGGGCAGTCCCACAGTGTGGCATGGAGGTGTGTATGACCTGCCCCTTCCTCCACCAAGCTGCTGCACTGGGCCCTAGTAACCCCTAAAAGAAAAGCAAAGTAGGGGCTTTGGATGGGGTTGGGGAGGACAGTGGGTGTGGGAGAGACCTGTGCATGCGCCCTGCTTCGCCCCACGCCCCAATCTCTGCGAGTGTGTGGCTGACGGCAGGGTGCCCGGCACTGCGGTTAGACACCAAAGCAATCAGCTCCTGAGACAGCACCCTGCCGGGCACTGAAGGAGCACACGTCTCAGCCAGCACGAGAGGAAGCCACAGAGGCAGCCCGAAGGGCGGCACATACGGTGGGCGCACAGCAAGGGTGGCTGGAAGCTCAGCTAAGCACGGGCTGGAGGGGGGTGCGGGGGGTCCGGGGAGCAGTGGAGAAGGGAGGCCCCACCTTCAGCCGTCGGAGTGCTCTTGGCGTCAGAAGTCTCAGAGCCCAGTTCCTCGGATCCATCGTCAGCAGGAGTCTGCAGGGGAGACTCTGGAACACACACAAGGAACCCCTCAGGTTGACTGCCTTTCCCCAGACTTATTTGGCTCTCGGGGGAACTTGGGAACAGTGTCTTCTGAGCTTTAAACCCCTCAACATGAGCCCCGTGGCCATGTGATCAAACCTCAAAAGGGGCCAGCGCCCTCCCGCCCTGACTGTCCCCCACACCAGCAGCACTGGTGTGAAGGCAAAGGCAACGCATGTTTGCTCCCGGTGGGAGGAGAGATACCTTGTGATCCACCAGTTCTAAGGGGAGCAAAGGTCTCAGAGTGACAAACGGGCAGCGAATACCAGACAGCTGAGCCACGTGTGAACTTGCTATTAATTAACAACAAGTGGGCACCTAGAAAACACCCCAGAGATCCAACTCCTGCCTTAGAAAAGGAATCAGCTTAGGGCAGCCCCAGGGCCTGCTCCTACGTGAACATGTGGCCATGTCTGGACTTTACCCAGCTCCTTCCATAAACAACTTTCCCAGGACTGTTCCATTGGAAACCTCAGGCATGGGTGCCTACAGGGAAACTGTCCTTACAGAATCCAAAGCCTGGCTGAGAGGCCCAAACACCCACGGAGGCCCACAGCCACACCTTCCATGGTAAATACCCTTGGTAAGGTGGCTTTTGTTGGCTCAACAGAAATGAGGACATTGACTTCTTCTCCAGGGAATGTTGAATTATTCCGTCCTGAATGGTACCCTGGCCACTGGAAGTCAGCCTGCCCTGGTCATTTTATGTGCTTCGTTCGGCATCCAAGGCTGGTGAGCAGGGCCTCTGCATGAAGAAGGGCCAGATCTCTGGAGAGCTGTGTGTACACAGAGCTGAGGGCTGGTTCCTGGAAGGAAGCCGGTTGCTCCAAGAACATCTGCCTCCAGGAATATGGTCTAAGGAGGGCAAAGAAGACCATGCAAACCAAAGTCCCAAGAGTCCACGTGCTCCAGAGCAGGCCTGCGGGCCAGCTGAGAGTGTGCCCCTGAGAGTGTACCACTTCTCCTACAGGAAGTGGGAGTTACAGTCTAGAGAGCATTGGACCAATGGCCAGGATGTCTGGGTTCAGGTCCACGTTCCCCTTTTTTCTAGCCAGGCAGTCTTGGACTTGCCTTTCAGGACCTCAGTTTCCTCATTTATAAAGTGGGTGAGATGACATCAGCTGTACCTGCCTCCTCCTGGAGCTGTTGGGAGGATTCTATGAGTGAAGTACTTTGCAAACCACAAGGATTTATATTTGTAGATCTGGTCCCCACTGACACGAAGGAGCCAAGGGTTTATGAGGGCAGTGTTGGGCTTCTCCTTTCAGATAAGTTCTACCCAGATGCTCAAGGGACCATGACAGTAAGCCATGGCTCAAACTATGATGGATGAATGGACTGATGGACACAGGACTGATGGATGATTAGACAGGGAGTTGGGGGTATGGATAGATTGGTAGATTACTGAATGATTTTATATATGTATATATATATATATATAGTTAGTTAGTTGGATGGATGGATGGATGCAGTGGAAATACAGAAAGTTCCCATCACACTTTCTAAGCCCCTTGCTAGGATATCTTGCCACCTACTTTTCCTCATCTTCTGACCCTGGCCCTGTGTACCCAGAAAGCCCCCCAAGCTTCGCAGTGGCATCTCAGCCATCAGTCAACGCTCCTCAGCTTTCAGCTCAGTGACCTTATTCATTTCTGTGGGGCAGGAATTGCTTATTCTTTACGGGCATCTGCTGGATGCGTGGGTTTCTGCCATTGCCTAATTGTCCTACCCAGGCTCAGACTGAAATCTGGATGGGAGACAAGCAGATCACAGCCTCTGGATTTAGGCAGATGGGGCCCAACTCCGCCAGCTGCCATCTGTATGGCTCTAGCCAAGGTTCTAAGTTCTTTCTGCCTCAGTTTTCTCTCCTGTAACATGGGCATGACAGCAGTTCCACCCACTTGTGGGGCTTCTGTGAGCATGAAACTGTGGATAGTACATTCAAAGTATTTTGTGTTTGCTGGGCCTGGATGTGGAAAGTTCTCAGTAAGGTATGGTGGCACGCATCAGTCACTACATCTTACCTCGGCTAAGGGGCCCCAACAGCATGGTGCACAACTAGGAACCTGAGTGGTTTTTTTGTTGTTGTTTTGTTCTGTTTTTATGGTGCTGATGATGGTGAGACAAACATCAACTGAGAATCCCTGGGGCTTTGGCAGATGGCTGACCACTGCATCAGATGGAAGAATGGGCTCTGGCCACTTGAGGACAAATCCAGGGTCACTCCTTAGCCACAGTCTATATGTTACTAACACCCCTTCAGGTACACAGGGACTTTCAGTCCCCCTCTGTGCACACACCTGCTCTGTGACATAGATTGCTATCCACAGAGTCCATCTTCCTGGAAACAGAGTCCTGACACGGTGAAAGATAGAGCTGTGTCCAGCCTTCTGACGAGACAGGGGTGGCTGATGAAATGCCAGGGAAAATTTCTGGACAGGATATTCAGGAAAAAACATCTGTCTGGAAGCAGCTCAGTGAGGAAGAGCCCCCTTTATGTCCACCTCCTGCCTGCTTTCCAGTGGTCATGAGACACCTTGGCGCAGAAGCCACATGTTCAGGACAGTGGATTTTATAAACCGTATGAAAAATAAAGGCTATTCTCTGCTTGCAACAAAAACAGCAAAGGGACCAGATCTGGGTTGGCTCCTGATCCTTGTGGATTACAAGAAGAGAGCAGCCTGCAAAGGCCATGGGTTACTATGGTAGGGTCTGTGGCAAGGAAGTGTGGATTGGGTGAGAAGTGGGGGGGTCTCCAGGGCACTGCTAAGATTTTGCTGGACCAGTTGATGGTGGTGTCACCACCAGCAGTGTGGAGACCAGCAATGGTCCAGAATGGGGGCACATGAGCACGGACTGGACTTGTTAGGTTGCGGGCGAGATGGCCCATTTAGTGGAGAGGAGTGCTGTCTCTTGGATAACAGGGGTCTCTGGGGTTTGAGCAGTTTTAAACAGGGGCTGGTTTTGGCAGGGGTGGTTCTAATGCACAAAGCAGAATGCAAAGATGAAAACAGGCAAGTGAAGTTCATTGACTGGACAACCTTTGTAAAAATGCTGTCCCTGGACACTGGCCTTGGCAGTGTCCTTTCAGCTAAAGAATGGCTCATCCTAAACAAGCTTCCAGCATGTACACAGCTCTCTAGTCGTGGGGACTGTAAGGACCTGCGAGGTTTCAGCCAAATGGTGAGGCGGCAGCGCGCAGAGTGCCTTTGAGTCTTGTCAGTAACCAGCCTGACTACCAGGCAGGATGTAAGTGCATCACACCCTGTGTGGGAGGGGTGCCCCAACCCGTCTGCAATCACTGTCATCTGCACAGTCCTTGTTAAACTCCTTGGAGGGACACAGGGAGGAGGGAGAAGCCTCATTTGAACGTTTTACTGGGAAGGTAAAACAAGTTAATCCAGCAGCTCTCTAATGCACATGGGTGTTATTTTACCAGCTAACAACTTTCACCCACTTTGCAGGGATCCAGTCCTATTCCAGCTGTTAGCAACCAGTTAGCTACTCTTTGTCCTGGCATTTAACAGGTAGTTTCCTTTCATCACTTTTCTAAACTGTGGTTAGCACGTGACACCTTCCATCTAGTCAAACCTGTCACTCTGCACATAAAAACAGCTCACTCTAAGCCTTCAGAAGCAAGAATAAACGAGGATATCTATGAAAATCTCTTAGGTATCACTGACTTTCTTGGGAAGCACATTCGTTGGGTAGGCAAACCATCTTCAAATGCTTTCCTTTCACAGCAGTTTCTAAAAGCTTAGCAATTCAAAAGCGCAGCGTGTGTGTGTGTGTGTGTGTGTGTGTTTTAGTATACAACTCATCATGTTTTATGTTGAAGAAGTGAATAATAGTTTGAACAAACATACTTTAGGACACCTTGAAACACAAAATAACTTGGTGAACTTATTCTTAGTTTACAAATTAAATTTAGTGTCCTTTAAAAAAATGAGAGGTAAAAACCACAATTTCTTTTGACTGTATTTTAAATGAACTTGCAATTTTAGGACAGTTTCAGGTTTATAGAAAAACTGTGAAGGTTGTAGAGAGTCCTACCCACAATCAGTTTAGTCTATTATTAACATGTGACATTATTATAGTATACTGGTTGTAAATTAATATATTATTTATTGTAATATAAATAAATATTGGACCCAGGATTGGACCCAGGGCCTTGGCACTGAGCCAGATCCCCAGCCCTTTTTAATTGTTATTTTGTAAGAGGGTCTCGCTAGATAGCTAAATGGCCAAGGCTAGGCCTGAATTTGGCAATCCTCTTGCCTCAGGCTCCCGGAGGACTAGGGTTAGAGGTGTGTGCCACCACACTTAGTTTAGTTTAGTATTTAAACCAAACTGTCCTGTATCTATATTGCATTTTTCACTGGTATCTCTGTAAGCAGGAAGGTTTACAGAGATAGGAACCAGCCCTGAAACTGGACTCCAGTGCGTCCTGAACTCCGGGGCAGGAAGGGGAAGTTCCACACGCAGGAGAGCTGGTGGCCGCTGCTTCTCACACCCAGGGGAGCCCTGAGATGCCCTCTGGTCCAGCTGGCAAATGTCACTTCTCATCTTAAGGGCTCACAATTTATACCCACTACCCCACACTCTGGCTGTGTTTCATTTTTAGCATTAAGAGAGAAAAGCAGGCTGCTGCACTTTCATCATTTTAGAAATGGGTCTGGAGGCGGGGACCAAGTCCTCCTCAGAAGGGAGCGCGGAGAGCTATACGGGGAGGGAACACTGCGGGTAGGGCTCCTTGTGGCACAGGCACCCTGGGCCACTCAGTGATGCAGCAGCAAGTGAGGGGCCAGTACAGGGGGCTGCAGAGAGGGCTTTGGCTGCTCCTGGTCCCCAGAACACATGGCCCTACTGTGAAATGAAACACGGATATTGGGGAGGGGGTCGATCGATAAAGCCCAAAGGCTGTGTCGTTCACTGTGGGAGCTGGTGCTAACCTACTTCGCCGATTGAGGGCAGACGAGCCTGATTTAAGGCCATGGTGAGAATTAATGAAGAAAGCCGTGTGTTTCACATGCTAATGAATATTCCCTATTTACAGACTGAAAGGGGTGGCTCAGGACTCCAGGAGCACCTCGCATCATGGAGGGTGACAGCCCTGCAGTCTGTGACACACTCCATCCACTCTTGTGGCCAGCTCTCCCTTGGAAAGATAAATCTTCAAATAACTTCCAGTTTGAGTTACTTTGGCTTTTTCAAATGAATGACACTCATTCTACGCTGTCCTCATTACGTTGACAACCTAATGCTAATAAAACAGGACAGTGCCTGCAGAAGGCAAGATGTGAACCCTTCCCGCCAACCCATGCCAGGGCAAAGCAAGTGACTGGTTGTGATCCCCAGGGTGCTGGGCACATTGTGCACAGGTGTCCACTAACCTTTCAGGCCAGGCTCTGTGTCCCCCTCCTGGTCTTGAAGCAGGGTGTAATCTCCAGCATGATCTTCCATTGTGTCAAATTCCTGGCGGGGCTCGGCCATCCTAGTTCAGGTCTTGCCTGGAGAAAGAAGGTGGGAGGGGGAGGGATAGGTTGGATGCTGAGCTGAGGGACTAGATCTCCCAGGGATGTGGGGGTGGAACAGGGGTACGGAGAAGGCGTCCCATGTCCCAGGTCATGACCTTCCACTCTCCTGTGCAACAAGTGAATGCCCCATGTGCCTGCCAAAATGGCCCAATGACATTTCTATGCAGTTGTAATTCACCAACAGCATATCGGCATATTGTATTCAAAACAACCAGGTGAGACAGGCCGGGCAAGCTTGACTTCTTAGTGTATGCTCTAAAACAGTAAATGCTGCTGACTACCAGTTTAATTTTCTTTGTCCTTGTAGTACCGGTAGCAAGTGCTCTCCCTGGAGCTACCCTCTTGCCATCTGCACACTTTCTTCCCAGTACTTCACGTCCACCTCGGTGAATGGGCCACTCCCGCTTGTCGTGACAATGGTTTAAGGGCTCTCAGTTTCTACCACACACGTGATTGTGCCCCAAGGCTCTAATGCCAGGACTGCCACAGTGGTTATGTCACTGGAGGTTTCTAACACAGGCCTCCAGGGAGGCTCTTTTTCCCAGGCTTTTCCATGTGGAAAACCTCTCACTCAATGAACCTTTAAAGGGAAGCTGGGAGAGCCTGAGACACTCCACACGGGCCAGCCCAGCCGCTCTGCTCTTAAGGCTCCTCAGGAGGTCAGGTTGCCCCAGTCTAGAGGCTGCTCACATTTTAACAGCAAAGGAGCCCCGGAGGTGTGAGAAAGCAGGGATCCAGGAACGTGACAGCCGGCCACACTCTGTTCCTTGTGGAAACCCCAAAGCCTGTCCTCTGGGGATGCCCTGAAAGGACAGGCTTGCTGACGAAGTTTCCTTCTCCTGGCTACCTTGTCCTGTTAGCCCCAGCCCATGCACACATGTCCCCATCAACCAGCTTATTCCTGTGCAGAGACGGAGAAAAGAAAGAAAAAAAATGCACCATGCGGCAGGCCTGCACCACGTGGCTCTTAGCACTAACCCTCAGTGGCCTTTGTTACCCTGGAATGTCTAAACAGCTCTTAGGCGACCAAGCAGGACAGAGTCAAAGGAGGGTTTGTGCAAAGCGAACTATGTTCCTTTCTGACATGGGTCATCCTGTCAGAGGCACTCATCACCCCAACTTAGTCTGGATTAGAGGACGGGGCTCCCAGTACCCTCCCACAGCCATCTGTACCTCCACCAAGTCAGGATAAATGGGGTGAACTATGGTGTGAGCTGGCTGCTCCTCAGTGGGCTGAGCAGTGTGGAAAAGGGGATACGGAGGCCGGCGGGGACTCTGTTCACAGGCATGCGCAGCGCCAGAGGAGGTGCCCCAGGTGAGCCTGGCAGCAAAGGCGGGATCAACTGAAAGACTCAGGAGGGACCACTGGCAGGGAGGTGAAGGCGCTGGTCTAGGCACACAGTTCAGAGACTGGAGCTAGAGTGCAGGCAGAAGAGAGGGAGGGAAGGAAGGAAGGGAGGGAGGGAAGAAGGAAGGGAGGGAGGGAGGAAGGAAGGAAGGAAGGGGGAGGTAGCTCCAAGACGTGTCCTTGAGAACACATTAGACTGGGCTTCAACTAGGGTTAGGGTTAGGCAGA